>CM067301.1:31828693-32056193 GCA_034231615.1 Meghimatium bilineatum
AGAAGATAGAAAAAACAACAACGTGATTATACGAAAATGAGACAAGAATGGGAAGTAAAAGAAGACTGATTGTGTTGACAACAAGATATTTACTTGTATTCAACCAAATAAACATGATATTCTACGTTTTCGGATCTGTCAACAACTTCTCGATAAATGTTCTCAAGCTTTAGGTTTCCATTCAAACATGGACACCACAATTATTTCTATATAAGCTCAGACTCTTTATAACGTAGAACAAACTTCGCATGCTTACACCTACATATGAACAAAAAGACCTAAATCGTTGTATAAGCACATTTACAGGGTAGTTGTAAAAAGATCGAAATTCTGTGGCCGAGAGGAAAAAAAAAACACTACGTAAACGGTACCTCAAAAGTTGAGAGAAAAAAACAAACTACTCTTATATAAATGACTTGTGCCGGGGACGTTGACAAAAAATGCAGGTAGCTTTTGATAAAATATAAATAGTGATTATATCTACGGTCGGTACTTTAGAAATATATTAGGTGATATATGAATGCTGTTTGGTCTTCGTGATTTCTTGAAGTTAATGTCGTTTCAGGTACAGGGGACATAAATCAAGGAATGTGCGTGGGAGGTAGGTAAATGGAATGTGAACGTTAGAGCAGACCACCATCATTGCAGTTCTGTCAATTGACATAGACCACCATCATTGCAGTTCTGTCAATCGCCATAGATCACCATCATTGCAGTTCTGTCAATCGCCATAGACCACCATCATTGCATTTCTGTCAATCGCCATAGACAACCATCATTGTAGTTCTGTCAATCGCCATAGACAACCATCATTGCAGTTCTGTCAATCGCCATATACCACTATCATTGCAGTTCTGTCAATCGCCATAGACCACCATCATTGCAGTTCTGTCAATTGCCATAGACCACCATCATTGCAGTTCTGTCAATCGCCATATACCACCATCATTGCAGTTCTGTCAATCGCCATAGACCACCATCATTGCAGTTCTGTCAATCGCCATAGACCACAATCATTGCAGTTCTGTCAATCGCCACAGACCACCATCATTGCAGTTCTGTCAATCGCCGTCTCTGGTATAATCTCTTTCTTGACGAGGAAGATCTGGGAAGCAGTAAGCTGAATCCTGAAGTACCGGCACGGGACTATGACATAACTGTTTCGTTATCGCGATGTCTTATTTCTATGCATTTAAACAATGATTACAATTGTACGACTTTTATCGATTTTGGAACCAAAAGTAAATGCTAAATTTTCGAATAGTATATTATCTGTTTGGTAGCATATTCTATTTTGTATCTACTGTTTTCCCCTTCACTCGGTATAATGCTTCCTAAGTAACTGAACTCCTTTACCTGTTTAAGGTGTTGGTTATCGATGAAGATAATGCTATTTGATGATAATGCTATTTGATGATAATGCTATTTGATGATAATGCTATTTGATGATAATGCTATTTGATTATAATAATGCTATTTGATGATAATAATGCTATTTGATGATAATGCTATTTGATGATAATGCTATTTGATGATAATGCTATTTGATGATAATGCTATTTGATGATGATAATGCTATTTGATGATAATGCTATTTGATGATAATAATGCTATTTGATGATAATGCTATTTGATGATAATAATGCTATTTGATGATAATGCTATTTGATGATGATAATGCTATTTGATGATAATAATGCTATTTGATGATAATGCTATTTGATGATAATAATGCTATTTGATGATAATGCTATTTGATGATAATGCTATTTGATGATAATAATGCTATTTGATGATAATGCTATTTGATGATAATGCTATTTGATGATGATAATGCTATTTGATGATAATGCTATTTGATGATAATGCTATTTGATGATAATGCTATTTGATGATAATGCTATTTGATGATAATGCTATTTGATGATGATAATGCTATTTGATGATAATGCTATTTCTTTCTTTCTTTGCTATTGTCATCATTTCGTTCATTTCAAAATTAATCTTCATGTGGAATTTTAACATGTTGTGTGAAGTCTGTTTTAACAAAAATCAACATGAAGATGCTGAACAAGTGACGCTGGTTCTTAAAGAAGAATCAAATCAAATCTGCAAATGCCCAGATGACCATTACCTGAGATATGGGAATAAACGGGTACTCTGGGTGTCCCCCGTACAGCAATATCTCGAGAGGTAGAACCTTATCATCTATTCGCTTGTTGATTGTTCATATCTGAGCGCAATAAAATATGTCTATTACTCATTATATTAGAGATTGGAGTAATAAAACGACACAGACTATCATTGTTGGTGGCGGCGGTACAATGAAACAGTTAACGGTTACGGCCTAGTTGATATCTGATATCTGGATTCAGCCGTCGGGGATGAAAAATGCCAGTACAGGCGGTTGTGATATAGCTGAGTCAAAAGCGTGGTATGTAAATCTACTCTAGTATCTTCCCTAGACCCTGATATGGGTCACGGAGAAAGCCATAAATAACCGAGGTCTGCCTTGCTGTGGAAACTGTCCTGTTTGCTGAAGACTTATTCAGCCCCTCGTCTGAGCACTTTCGAATGCTTGATGGCAGACCTTCCCTGATAAGCATAATCAGGGAGACATGCCTGTTTCCGTTTTGAGAAGTTAATAGCTCCAATTCTCCTGCCAACATTCTCAGCCAAGTTCACGGACTGATAGTCTCCTTTCTTCCTGGTGAAACCTTTCATGTTTTATTGCACTCTTTGTGGAATGTGAATAGACATTTGTTGATTGTTAAATAAACACATGAAAGGCACTCTATGTGATTGATATAATAGTTATGTGATTTATTACAACAGTTCTCAAAATTTGAGAAATTAACTCAAATATAAACATACAAGGTTATGTCTCTTGGTGTTTATTTTTTTGTCCAGCGCAAGTAATGTGTCCCATCTACGTTATGCTATGTGTCCATGTGTCCCATCTACGTTATGCTATTTGTCCTTGTCTATGAGTTCGAAGACACGCACTTTTGCTTCAACCTTGGACCATTTGGGCATGGAATGATCACTTTTGATGTTATTTGATATGTAATGTATCGTTTTAGCACCATTTACTCAAGTTCTAGAAGAAAACAGAAATAATGGTTGACTCGAAGAGATAAACACCACCAACATGCAACATAATAATTAACTACACAAAATTAACACAAGTTAACAAAGTCAAATATCTTGGCACCCTGTTAACATCAGAAGGTAGATGCTCAAGTGAGATAAAGAGCCGAACAGCAGAAGACAACCAGCATTCCAAAAAATGAAAACCATTTTATGCAATGGAAGTCTATCAATGCAGACCCGAACTGAGTGTTGAGATGTTATATCGAACCAATTATTTTTTATGGATGTGAAGCATGGACTATAAACACAAAATTTAAAGCGAATTAGAAGCTACAGAAATGTGGTTTCGAGATGGACTTGTATTATGACACGGCAACCGAACTTATTGACAACACAAGAACAGAGAGTCGTGGAGAAACATGATCGCCTACGCCATTCGACATGGCACTTGATTATCTGACTCAAGTTCTATATATCTATTGTATTTTCTCTGCTGTCGCTGTGAGGTGTAGCAGGATTGATTGACGATCAGTTTTCGGGCGATGGCGATAAAGTTTGGTCCTGTGATATGTAGTAATATTGTGGAGCCACAGAAAGTTGGTAAATCCTTTGATCCACCTTATTCTTGTTCCTCCTATGTATCTTGATGTTTCCAATTTCACGTTATATGCTCTCGCCGTTGACCAATAAGGGCTCATTCTTATGAAGTGGTCGAACCGTTTCTCTCTCCGTTTTTCAATATATTTGCCTATAGATGTTGTTCCAAATGTCCTCAAGTTCAAATCGTATTAAATAACAAAAGGAAATTTAAGATTGTACCAGAATCGCACGCGTGTTGCCTGGGCCCGAAAGGGGATCAAAGAACAGAAATACGTTTTACCTTTCATACATGTCGCAAGAGGCGATTAATGATGTTATGTGACGGAACTGACTGTCCCATTCAATATAAGGTCAAAAGGACCCAGAAACCATGCTGAGGTCAAATGTGTCAGAGAAAAAGGCGCAAATATCGCAGCATAGATATAAACTATGGCATTTCTCCATGAGAAATGAATACAGAAAAAAAATAATTTAAGAACAAATCATTTTAAAATGATACAGACCAAGAAGAAGTCACGTGAGGAATGAAATAAATTTATATTTCAACATTAATATATTCGAACATTTATATTGTTCTGAATCAATTGTTCTTATTCTTACGTGTTTGCTCAAACGAAGATCTTTTGACCGAAACGTCAAATCTTTTTCGTCCTTATTTATTTTATTATCATTATTTTTATCATATTTTATTAGTAGTGGTAGGTATTTGTGACACGTATTGACTTATTCATTATTTTTACCAGGTTGGTATCTGTGTTACTGCGGCCGCACACACGAATATTTCATCTATTTCGCATTTTTATAATGGTTATATAATTGTAAAACTATAAATTGCACGAAATAATTTAAGTAAAGACGAAGTAAGTAATGAAAGTAACAAATAATAAACGCAGATATAGATAGATAAATAGCTGACATAATATAATAGAATAATAATAAGACACATAACCCGACAGGGTCGTAGGGATGAACCTGCGTAGGGTGATCCGACAGGGTCGTAGGGTTTACTTACGTAGGGTGACCCGACAGAGTCACCGAAATCACTCCGAGTATATATATCCTCAGTCATTTGGAAGAGTGTAGAACAATCATGCCCAAACAATTCCGTGATGTATCAATGCATGGTTTTCTCTGGTGCCCTCTCCTTCTTCAACCCTCGACTCTTCCTTGCACAATAATTTTAGAAAGTGAGTTGTGTCTCCTTACAATGTCCACACCGAACAAGTTTATGCCGTCTCACCACTGCCAGACGTAGTTGTTGATATCCTTCAAGTCTGTTTATTCACTCAGGACACATTTGTTTGTCTTGTGTTCTATGTTGTGTTGAATCCTTCTTTCCGTGTCTGCATTGAATGTCCAGCTTTTACATACATTTAAAAATATACTTAAAATAATTTGGACACATTAAAAGACATGACGCCTTGTGTGAAACCTTACTTTAGGGTAAAGTCAAAGGGAAGCGAGGAAGAGGTAGACAGAGATACAAGTGGAAGAGTAATATCACAAGATGGACAGGTTACAGTCTAGCAGAGTGGACCACCAAAACATGAGACAGGGGATGTTGGAGATCTGTTGCAGCCAACCTTCGTTGCGGAGACGACACTTGGCGGAGACGGCACTTGATGATGAAAAGTGTACTTAGCACTAGCGATCTGAATAAGTTGATGTATATACTGTAATACTGGTCTTACGTTTCCATATGATATTCAACCTTGTCATCTTTATACTGTCATGGCAGTCATCTGCATCACGAGTCTTTGCATAGTCTCATTTCCAGAGCAGCCATCATCACATATTTTGGACATAAAATATTTGAAGGTGGTAACTTCTTCCAGTTTGGAACCGTTAAAACCAATTCATGGAATCTTGCTTAGTTTCAATAGTCACCAATATCCTGTTTTTAACAATGCTAATTTCCATGTCTTATTTCCGACTAACTTACAACTTTTCACTGGCTTCGTATATGAGTGGTGCTGGGTTCATTCCCCAGTTGAGGCGGAAATGTGTTTTCAAATCGCAATGGCTCCTGGGTCGACCCAGCCTTAAATGGGTACCGGGTTAATCCGGGAAGTAAATACTGCGAGGGAGAGGAGATGGCTACCACCCTCATCTGTAGAGCTACTGAAATGTGAGATCTCTAACATCTGACGACCCCTACGACATTAATAAATGTTATGGGTTACTTTACTTACTTCCAACTTTGAGGGGGAGTTCCTGGAATTCAGATTCGGAATCATCCAAGAGATGGATATCATTGGCATAACATAAGTTACAAAGTGGGTCTGCAGCCAAAGTTATTGATGTCTGGGTATCTTGTAATGCCTCCTGCATTATATATTCAAAATACACGTTCAAAAGTACTGGGGGTAATGACAAGCAGTTGATATTAAAAAAAGATGACAAACAGCTTTTGAAGATACTTTTTTTCTCTCTCTATACGGAGCTTAATTAATACGAAGACACAATAGACAGGGGAGGATGGATGTTCCATATAAAGAGAAAAACGCAAACATAAACTATGCAAGAAAGGAAGAGACAAGAGGCGGTGCTCAATTTAAATTTATAATTAGGATAGAGGGCGTGACGAACCAGTTCAGACATCTTACCTTACAACAATTTGTTTTCCGGAAATGATTTTATTCACAGCGCAGGGCGTATTCGGGATCTTTCTCTGTTTCAAGAAACGTGCAAGAAATCACGACAATGACAATGTCGTAGTTAAGTACATGGTCTCACATTACAGTATATACACTTTCAACAGTCCTGGGAGAATTAGTGGTTTAGTTACGGTAGTTTGTAATGAGATAATTTAATTGCTAGTCGCAAACCAGGAACGGTAACTTCATTATTCAGGTAGATTTATTCCTCAAGACCACACTTGGTCACAGAGTTGTCGTTTTATAAGAATATCGGTCCACGAGTTTCTGTAGCGGTGAGATGGATCAATGCGACTGTAATATGCACGCATGTCGTAACTGAGGAAGATTTAGTGTGCGTATGAGCAGTTGTGAACTTCTATGTAAGAAAACTACGCAAAGGCCCAAGTTTCCAACTTCGGTTGGGGTCTCGGACAGGGGGCATAAATGGTACACATTGTGATCACAGGAATATATTTCTTTGCTAAATTACTAAAAATAAGGGGGGTGGGAGCGGGCGCTGTTAAGAGTGTTAACTGTCTAGGGACACTGGATCGCCTAAATCCGTCCTTTGATCTCCTTTCTTCGGTCCTGGGTCTCTCTTAGGTCCGGCCCTGAGTCTTCTAAGTCTGGTCCTGGGTTTTGGGGCTTTCTATTCATTTAAAGGTCAACGTAAATGAAAATGGCATGCTGAAGTCAGATGTGTCTAGATGAAAGGCACATATATCGCAACCAAGCTGTAAACCATGAAACGGCGTTCTCCGATCAACGAACTCAGAACATTAAATAATAATTATTTAACAGTTGCCATCACAGGCCGTGATGACAACAGTTTCAGATGTATTGTTGCATTTCTCTGGTGTGTGTGGTGTTGACAACAGTTTCAGATGTATTGTTGCATTTCTCTGGTGTGTGTGGTGTTGACAACAGTTTCAGATGTATTGTTGCATTTCTCTGGTGTGTGTGGTGTTGACAACAGTTTCAGATGTATTGTTGCATTTCTCTGGTGTTTGCGGTGATGACGTAAACATCCAAATCCTGACGTAGAATCCCATGCCACAATTGGGAAATGCATGATCAGAATTGTGTCTGTACCTGTGTTTTGTCTTTTCACCATCACGTTTTCTCATTCCTCTGAGATTTGATGCTTCTCGGCAACGCATGCACATTTGCTGGTGTTGCTGTTCAACGCTGGGTGGTTCTGAGCGACTGACTCCCAAGATATGTTGTAAATTTTGAAGATCTTTAAAGATAATTTGAGAGTCATTGAAACGTTTCCTCTGCCCCTTCCAGTCGTTTTCCGTTGCTGATCTATCCATGAATAAGCTGTTTTGAGATGCGTTTATCCAGGGACGGTTTTAGGCCATTGCAACCTATGTGGCCGCAGCGGGCTCCGCACTTCATAGGCCCATAAATTCATGTTATAATTTATTTTATAATCCTCTTCCCTACCCAGACTGGGCCCCGCGCAATCCGTTTCGCATTGGGCCCCGCAATTGTTAGGGCTGGCCCTGCGTTTATCAGGCCCGCGACTGTTGTGCCATTTTATTTAATTGTCCACTAAATTTTCCTCCAAATATCCACATCTTCAGTATTATATGAACGCATGGTATGTTGGCTCTAGTGAAGACTTTAGTATCAGATGCTTTATCGCCCTTGTGTTGTCGGGGCCCAAAAGGTGAGCAAAGAATAGCAACACTGTTTACCTTACATGACTGTCGTAAGAGGCGACTAAGGAGATTATGGGATGGAGCTGGCTGTCCCATCCCATATAGGGTCAGTGACCCAAAGCCATGCTGAAGTTGGATGTGTCAGGCCGAAAGGTGCAGATATCGCAGCAATGTTGTGAACCATGACACAATGCATTCCGTTCTCTGGACTAGATCCTGCTAATCTGCAGGAGTTTGAGAACGAACGCAGAAGAAGAAGAAGAAGATGCTTTATCTTGTCACTTTATCCTCGACATTTGTGGATATATTATCCGTGACAATGATTTATTAGTGATTATTAACCTGGATTTATTAATCGACTGGATAACCTAGAGATATGTATGGATTAAATCATTGCATGGACAGTCTCGGAGATGTGCCTGGTGTTAGTCATTGCATGGACAGTCTCGGAGATGTGCCTGGTGTTAGTCATTGCATGGACAGTCTCGGAGATGTGCCTGGTGTTAGTCATTGCATGGACATTCTGAAAAATCTGTCTGGAGTTCGTCATTGACCGCACAGCCTCATATAACCAATATAATCTGCCTGAAAACAATCTGCCTGAAACCAATAGCTAGTTGGAAAATTTCTGCCTGAAACCAATAGCTAGTTTGACAATTTCTGCCTGAAACCAATAGCTAGTTGGACAATTAGTGCCTGAAAACAACAGCTAGTTGGACAATCTCAGAAACATACCTAGATTTAGTCAATTCCTGAATAATATCATAGCTGCTTTTATTGCGTCAGTAGCTGAGCAATATCAGAGCTATATTCTGCAATTAGTTGCTTTTGCACATATTCTTACGTGCACCTTCCCTCGTGCATGAGTATAGGATATTGACTGTATGTCACCAATAATTTATAAGCTTCATCATTACAAATCCTGTTATTTTTATTCCAGAATCCATCTTCCAGTGGTCCCTCGCCACATTTGGTTATTTTTTCTTCGTCCACCCCCAGCCCCCATTTCTGATTTGAAGCTTAGTCCAGCCAACACAGACCTTAAACGATTGGTCGAGTCAACCTTGACATCAAGCAGGACCACAGTCCTGCCTAAGCAAGCACTAGCGCTGAAGTCGGAGATATTAGATTGATAGGCGAACCAATAAGCGTAATATCACACAACACGACTAGATAACATGTCTTCACAACAAAATTAAGAAAACTGTCTGTGTAGACATGTTGAACTTGGAACGAGAATAAGAAGGAAACACGACGGATGAACTAGTTGGAATTGTCGATAAAGAAACTTGTGTCATTAATACGTGGTTCTTTTATAACCCTCAGATAAGATGTTCTCAATTTGATGTTCACGAGCACCTTGGTGCTCTCGAAAAGGACATGATCTCGCATCGTGCAAGTTAAAAAAGAGCACAAAGTTTTACATGTGGGTTGAGCTCGCCGTCGGAATAGACCGAGAACCCTTACCTTAGATTAAATGGATAGAAAAAATTGTAGGTTTGTTATATTTGTTAGTTTGGTTATTATGAATTACGAGTTATGGTTTGTTGGTTGGTTGCTGATCCAGCGGTCCATGGGCTCATGACGTATTGCTGGGAAGTCTGTGGATTTTCGGCTTAGCCAGGGACAGAGCCAGAGAATAACTATCACACCTCCAGGAAGGTAGGTTTCAACCTATGACCCGTTCCTAGCCACTGTAGCCAAGAAAGGGATAACTGTGCTCATTTCCCGCCACCAACTGACTACTGGTTATGCCAAACTTCTCTATTGCTCCAGGCATGCAACAAAATGTTCAAGTCAAAAGGATTGTCGCGTCCTGAGTCACTGTGCCTCTATGATCGGTTTCAGCCATAGGAAAAAACAGAGCTGTCAGTCTCCTCCTCCCCAGTGCTGCACAGTACATCTCTGGCTCCCTCCCAACCATAGTGGGTGCATACATATATATTCAGGTAAACATGAAACACATTTCAACAACAAATTACAAGCATAATTGTATAGATGACGTATCTTGAAGCTTCTCTAAGAAGATAACCTCAATTTAACGGCATGTCATCCACTAAGGTTTTCTGTTGCATGTGGGATATGTCTAGTGGTCCATTAGTGAGACCCACAGACGCAATCACATGAGTAAATTACTAGTTATAAATCATGCTGTGTTTGTTAGTTTGGCTACCATGAGTTACCATCTTATTTCTGTGGGTTAAACCGATTAAGGGGGGGGGGGTGTGCCGACTGTTTAGTTTACTTCCCAGTGCTAAATTTTATGTTCAAAATTCTTAAGGGGGTAGAGATTTACCCCTCCAACAAATTTCTCCCATTTTCCACGAACTTGCCACTATCCACGGTACTACATCCAACAAGCCTAGTGTATTTGAGTACTTCATAGCGACACTATTGTTTACCTTAGATGCGGAACATTGATCATACGACAAACCTGGTCAAATCAGTTTATGAAGTTTTCGGTGTGTGATCCACTAATGTTAATGTTTTGCTGTATCTCTGCATCAATTAGACAAATTATGTACAAACATTTTATATTGACTAGATTATATTTGTCAAACAAGAATAATATAAATAATTCAACGAGGATGCATTAGTACAGCCTTTAGTTACCATGACAACCGTATAAAGGCATTAAATAAACAATACGATCATGGAACGTTCACAAACGTTTTGTAATGTTACGCGTTATATAATGGTGACACTAAGGACACAATAAATAACTGAACTTCATACTAAAGGATACTATAATATTTGCTGTATCATTGTTACCTGTTAGTTAACAGTATGATTGTTAACAAACTTGTTAAAATGTCTACACATAGATTAACATGTAGGTTCGTGCTGCTTCTTGTATTATGATTACGGAAATTTCATGAATCTTCGTGTTTAATCAGAAATATTGAATCATGATTATAAATTAGGATATAGTTTCATTTGTAATACTAAAAATTGATTTATGTTTCAGGGATTTTAAAATCAAATAATAATTGCTTATATAAGATCATTCTATACAAATCTAGATTTGTTTGCAACTGTGTGCTAAAATAAAATATTTTAATTTGAAATTTTTCCCGTTAGTGAGTTATAGGAAGATTTCGGGTGGCCTGTGTGATAAAGGCCGCATGCTCGTGATGTTGCAACGTCATGTTCATAAATGGGTTGTGGCAGCCACCTCCATCCAATAATCTCCTTACTAATCTCCTCATTCGACATGTTCTTAAGGTAAACAGTCTAGATATTCTCTGCTCCCTGTTCGGCCAACGTCAAGACACAAGTGTGCGGTAAGGAGTCTGTAACAAACACTATATTGTAGTTTTGGAGTCTGTAACAAACACTATATTGCAGTTTTGGAGTCTGTAACAAACACTATATTGTAGTTTTGGAGTCTGTAACAAACACTATATTGTAGTTTTGGAGTCTGTAACAAACACTATATTGTAGTTTTTGAGTCTGTAACAAACACTATATTGTAGTTTTGGAGTCTGTAACAAACACTATATTGTAGTTTTGGAGTGTGTAACAAACACTATATTGTAGTTTTAGAGTCTGTAACAAACACTATATTGTAGTTTTGGAGTGTGTAACAAACACTATATTGTAGTTTTGGAGTCAGTAATAAACACTATAATATAGTTGAATAGTCTGTAAGAAACATTATGCTATAGTTTATAAGTCTGTAAGGAAAACTATCGTGTAGTTCAGGATTCTATAACAAACACTTTATTATAGTTTAGATCTGGGAAAAATTCTGGAGTTTTATGTTGAACACTTATAAAAGTGATACCCCTGCCCAAAGTGGAAAGTTATGGGTTTTTTCTTCTTCAGCGAACATTCTCAAACACCTACTGGATCTTTCTTGTAGCAGGATAATAGGTCTACCAGATTTCCTACGGGATGTAGTTCTTGGAACAATGGAGGCTGGATCCATGTGGTACCCCGGAGGTCGGATTTATGTGATATTCCGGTGGTGGGATCCAATTTATGCTCATATTTAAGTACTTATACTAGATAGAAAGAGTGCTTTAAAGTAACCAAAAAAAAAAGATAAACAATGAATGCACATTCTGTAAATTGAATATGATGAAATATGTTTCAACATGTTTTGGTTGGTTGGTTGCTGATCGAGCGGTCTATGGGCTCATGCCCTTTGACCCAATGCCATTGTGTGGTATATGCATGTGTTTGTGAGCTGTTGTTTTGTTCCATATAATGTGTTCCATTTATCTGGTCCTGGAGGGAGAAACATTTTCCTGACACCATCCAGCGCTGGACATTCAAAGAGGTGGTGGTTAACAGTTTCAACTTGTATTAAAAACATGAATATTCAGTACTGATCTTCGGTTTCTGACCGTCATTGTAAGAATTCAACTGTTCTATATTTTGTAAATATATTTTCGAAGTTAAGAAAGACCATTTGAGTTGATCTGAGATGAATATTCTTCTTCTTTTTCTTCAGCGTTTATTCTCAAACTCCCGCTGGATCTCTTTTATAGCAGGACCATGGTCCTACCAGATATCTAACAGGATGTAGTCTAGAGAACTGAAATCCGTTGTGTCGGCCGTTTTATTTGTGCCAATGTTACGACACATCCGTCTTCGGCGGGATATAAGTAATGATGACTGCAGTATATACGACTGTTGCTACTTAATTCAATGTGCGCCTAATATGTTCTATCACACTCTTACACGCGGAGTTTGTGAGACTTTGAGCAGCTTTTACCTTTTTTGTATCAGGTTCTTGTTCAGCAGTTGTTTGTCTGAAGTTCTCTGCATCATTACCACCAATGCTTAAGCTGCGACGCGGTTTAAGAAAACTCGTAGATTCTCCAATGAGTTTCTGTCTACGCCGATGTGAGTCAGTGATGCCTTAAGCGGGCCTTTAAAACACGTTTTCGTCTTCTGTTCTCCTAACTATCCAGTCTAGAGTTCTCTATATCGGAGATTTTTGAACAAATGGATATCTTTCATCGGATAATATGATTTGTCCAGACTTTCTGTGCTGCTTTCAACGTTGCGTGCACGCTTTAACAGATTTATATTTCAACAAGTAACTCACCATATATTATCATATATTAGACATCGCCCGTGTGTTGCCAGGGCCCGAAAGAAGAGCAAAATATAGCAAAACTGTTTACCTTCCATGCATGTCGTACGAGGCGACTAAGGAGGTTATGGGATGAAACTGGCTATCCCATCCCATATAGGGTCAGTGACCCAAAGCCATACTGAAGTCGGATGTGTCAGGCCGAAAGGCGCAGATATCGCAGCAATGCTGTAAACCATGACACAACGCATTCCTTTCTCCGGACTACATCCTGCTAATCTGCAAGAGTTTGAGAACGAACGCAGAAGAAGAAGAAGAAGAACATATTAGACATATACCTTCTGAGATAGACATATATTAGAGTCTGTTAATAAATTACACCAAAAAATTTTTGACAACTTTTGTACCCCTACATCCACCCCCCCCCCTGTGTCAACAACTGTCAAGAATTCAGTGCACCTCCCTGCTTAATTATACCTCAAAAAATTAACCCCCCTCCCCCCAAAAACAAACAAAGCAACAACAAAACAAACCAAATCATTATGTGTAGAAAAAGGACAAACAAAATATTTGATTCTTTTAGATTTTTCAACATCTACCCCTCCCCCTTGTCAACAACTGTGAAACGTTTTCATATCCCCCCCCCCCCCCCCCCTAATTGTTGACGTAATTTATGGACATCCCATAAGAACTATTCTTGTACAAGTATAGTTTTGATTCCACCATTACTGCTTCCTCTTCAGAGTCTGTTTATTTTTGGTTTACTTTTTACAATTCCTGAAGATACAACCAGAAAACCAATCATGATGGCAACACTGACAGCTATTTTAGCGCTACTTACGGTACAGGCATCAGAAGAACTTTTCACTACAGGACCTGTAAGGGCAGCTAGACATAATTTGACTCGTCTTCAGGAGAGGGTGCATCAAAAATTATCTGAACAGAATGGTATGGTGCCATTCAATGACAATGGTGAAGTACTTCTAAATGTGACGCTTAAAATCAGTCAGGTTAGTTTCGTTAACCCTTTATTTCTGTAAGGTTTTCCAGTCGCGTCGAAATATATTTAAAGTTGCTGTAAAAATGTGTGTTTTATCGTCTGTGTACCAGTATTGTGTACCAGTATTGTGTACCAGTATTGTGTACCAGTATTGTGTACCAGTATTGTGTACCAGTATTGTGTACCAATATTGTGTACCAGTATTGTGTACCAGTATTGTGTACCAATATTGTGTACCAGTATTGTGTACCAGTATTGTGTACCAATATTGTGTACCAGTATTGTGTACCAGTATTGTGTACCAGTATTGTGTACCAATATTGTGTACCAGTATTGTGTACCAGTATTGTGTACCAATATTGTGTACCAGTATTGTGTACTAGTATTGTGTACCAATATTGTGTACCAATATTGTGTACCAATATTGTGTACCAGTATTGTGTACCAGTATTGTGTACCAGTATTGTGTACCAGTATTGTGTACCAGTATTGTGTACCAATATTGTGTACCAGTATTGTGTACCAGTATTGTGTACCAGTATTGTGTACCAATATTGTGTACCAGTATTGTGTACCAGTATTGTGTACCAGTATTGTGTACCAATATTGTGTACCAGTATTGTGTACCAGTATTGTGTACCAGTATTGTGTACCAGTATTGTGTACCAGTATTGTGTACCAGTATTGTGTACCAATATTGTGTACCAGTATTGTGTACCAGTATTGTGTACCAATATTGTGTACCAGTATTGTGTACCAGTATTGTGTACCAATATTGTGTACCAGTATTGTGTACCAGTATTGTGTACCAGTATTGTGTACCAGTATTGTGTACCAGTATTGTGTACCAGTATTGTGTACCAGTATTGTGTACCAGTATTGTGTACCAGTATTGTGTACCAGCACTGTGTACCAGTATTGTGTACCAGTATTGTGTACCAGCACTGTGTACCAGTATTGTGTACCAGTATTGTGTACCAGCACTGTGTACCAGTACTGTGTACCAGTACTGTGTACCAATATTGTGTACCAGCATTGTGTACCAGTATTGTGTACCAGTATTGTGTACCAATATTGTGTACCAGCACTGTGTACCAGTATTGTGTACCAGCACTGTGTACCAGCACTGTGTACCAGTATTGTGTACCAGTATTGTGTACCAGTATTGTGTACCAGTATTGTGTACCAGTATTGTGTACCAGTATTGTGTACCAGTATTGTGTACCAGTATTGTGTACCAGCACTGTGTACCAGTATTGTGTTCCAGCACTGTGTACCAGTATTGTCTACCAGCACTGTGTACCAGCATTGTGTACCAGTATTGTGTACCAATATTGTGTACCAGTATTGTGTACCAGTATTGTGTACCAATATTGTGTACCAGCAATGTGTACCAGTATTGTGTACCAGCACTGTGTACCAGCACTGTGTACCAGTATTGTGTACCAGTATTGTGTACCAGTATTGTGTACCAGTATTGTGTACCAGTATTGTGTACCAGTATTGTGTACCAGTATTGTGTACCAGTATTGTGTACCAATATTGTGTACCAGTATTGTGTACCAGTATTGTGTATCAGCACTGTGTACCAGTATTGTGTTCCAGCACTGTGTACCAGTATTGTCTACCAGCACTGTGTACCAGCATTGTGTACCAGTATTGTGTACCAATATTGTGTACCAGTATTGTGTACCAGTACGGTGGTAAGGGTTAAGTGGAGCGCTGAGTTTTATATATCCTCCGCAGAAAAAAATCTTCAACACACTTTTTCCATCCTTCTCAGTCTTATAAATTATTTCCAGTCATTTCCAATCTCGATTTAGTCTTCCTGTCCTTTTCTATCTTGAGCTGTCTCTTTCAGTACTTTCCTATCTTGAACGACCCTTTCCAGTCGTTTCCTATTTTGAACTATATCTTGCAGTACTTTACTATCTTGAACAATCGCTTGCAGTACTTTACTATCTTGAACAATCGCTTGCAGTACTTTACTATCTTGAACAATCGCTTGCAGTACTTTACTATCTTGAACAATCGCTTGCAGTACTTTACTATCTTGAACAATCGCTTGCAGTACTTTACTATCTTGAAGGATTCTTCCTTTTAATTTCCTATCTTATCTCTTTTAGATATGTTCTATCTCTTACAATTTCCATATTGTAGCCATTTCTATTGTTTCTGTTTATTGCGATATTGAAATAATCACTTCAGCTGTGAACAGGTAGCTCTTAACAGTCCTTTACCTTTCCAACAAAACAAAAAAATAAGCGCTCATCACACGAGTAACGCTCGACGGTGATGTCATGACAGAAATTACAACTCGCATTGCATTAGCACCAAGTGTCTTTAACAGAATGTCTAATATCTGGAAGTCAAAGTCAATCAGCACACTCACGAAAATGCGCTTATTTAATTCCTGCTTCATTCCAGTGATGTCATATGTGATGTGAGAGCTGGATAAGTTCTTTATCTTCAGAAAAGAAACTATTGAGTTTCGAAAACAAATGCCTTCGTAGGATAACTAACACCCACTGGAGCGAATTGAAATCGAATGAAAAAGTCATAGAAGAGACACCACAAATGTACACTCAGATGTTATTAGAAAACGCCGTTGGTCCTACATCGGACATGTCCTAAGCTCAGACAATAACGGAATTCAACATAAATGTCTTGCATGGATACCTACAGGCAAAAGAGCCAGGAGTAGATCAAAGGAAACACGCAGAAGAACAATACTTAGGGAAAGTAAAACAATCAATACAATATTCATACTATTCAAGAACTGCACAGAATAGCTTTGAACGGACAGAATTGGAGAGACCGGACATCTGCCCTATGTGCTAACTTCAGCGCAAAAGGAAAACAATGAATGAATGAATGAATGAATGAATGAATGAATGAATGAATGAATGAATGAATGAACACGAGTAACGGAGGTAGCACTAAATTGCAGAAAGTTTACTGTCACAAAAGAATGATTGTGCTACAGGAGTTTATGGATGCCCGAGTGTTTAGATGCCCACATAGTTTAATCCACGAGTGTTTAGATGCCCACATAGTTTAATCCACGAGTGTTTAGATGCCCACATAGTTTAATCCCCGAGTGTTTAGATGCCCACATAGTTTAATCCCCGAGTGTTTAGATGCCCACATAGTTTAATCCCCGAGTGTTTAGATGCCCACATAGTTTAATCCCCGAGTGTTTAGATGCCCACATAGTTTAATCCCCGAGTGGAAACTCGTACACGTTGAAAGTCTTCACTAAAATCACATATTTACACGTTATTTATTGTTCAAGTATGCATCTTCATGTGGTCCCTCGCCAAATGTGGTTATTATTTCTTCGTCTGCCCCCCCCCCTTTCCTCTAAATATCTGAGGCTCCTCGGGGGAGAATGGTTCTCTCGCCAAAGTAGGAATGTTTTTCTACATGACCTCCCCTCCCATCAAGTGTCCCTGCGTGGCCCCTACGGAGGGGGGGGGTATGACCCACTTTGAGGAACACTGGTTTACACAAACTATTCTTTTTTAAGCCAATTCCTTGAAGTCAAGATGATTAGTCCAGCCAAAAGAGATTGGAAAACCCTTGAAAGTCTTCACTAAAATCACATATTTTTTAGGGTGCAGTGTTGTCGAGGACCGAGGCGCATCGACTCAAGTTGCGAGGCGATTTGCTGCCATCTGAACGGACGTGGCTCAAATCCCGTTTCCTGCTTGATTTATGTTTAGGTTATGTAGGAAACATGACACACGCTGTGCTATGATGAAAGGTGCGTCATACAGTCCTTGCTCGTCCGTTTTCAGCATGCATTTTTATTTACGAGATATCTCTGAATTTCAGGTGCTTTACATGTTAACACCCGCGCTACACGAACATTGCCCTTTGAGAAGGGTGTTAGGTGTTAATAAGAAACCCGCATTTACACTAACGTCACATATTTTCCAAAATTACACTCATCGAAACATGCCCCATACATATATATGCACATGATTGTGCTAACATTATCTTTCACAGTTTAATAAATGGGGAGCTACATTTCACTCTACTTAACACCCCTCTTAAAGGTCACGTTCGTGTCGTACAGAAGCTAACATGGAAAGCATCGGATTTCAAAACATGTATGTAACAAATGATCATGTTCACGTATAATGTACAAATAACAACAATGTATGTATAATTCACTATGTATGTATAATTCACTATGTATGTATAATTCACTATGTATGTATAATTCACTATGTATGTATAATTTACTATGTATGTATAATTCACTATGTATGTATAATTCACTATGTATGTATAATTTACTATGTATGTATAATTCACTATGTATGTATAATTCACTATGTATGTATAATTCACTATGTATGTATAATTTACTATGTATGTATAATTCACTATGTATGTATAATTTACTATGTATGTATAATTTACTATGTATGTATTCCTTACAATTGTGATACTGTCCAGGTTTTCGGTATAGATGAGGTCACTGAAACACTTGATTCCTACATCCACCTGTTCGTGGCTTGGGAAAATAAAGATCTCACGTGGAATCCACAAGAGTTCAGTGACATTGATGAAATACAACTGTCCAATGAGAGGTAGGTTCTGCACCCGATATGGACAAAATGCGGCCTGCAAATCCTTTTTTCTGACTCTCCAGGCTAATCTTCTTTTTCATCGTTTATTCTCGAATTCCCGCTTGATCTCTGTTGTAGCAGGACAATGGTCCTGCTCTATTTCCAAGGATAAAATCAGAGAACTATATCTTGGTTACATACGTTCTGCTTTAGAATACAACAGTGCACTCCTGACAAAATGTTCAAAGACAAATGTAGAATCTCTAGACAGAGTGTAAAACAATGCACTACGCCTTATTATTGGAGCAATTAGATCTTCACTAAAAGCTGCATGACGTGAAATACATACAAATGTAGAACCCACTGAGATACAAAAAGGTATGATTGCAATGGAGATTTATGAAAGCAGCAAAAGCATGAACAAGACCACCCAAATAAACAACTTGTAGTAAACTGGCAACTAAACACCAGAATAAAACAAAAGTAAGTCCTCAGTCTTTTTTTCCCCCGAGTCCGAGATTGACATATCATACAATACCATCTTGCATTACACTATCACAAAATGCCACCTTGCAGTACACTATCACAAAATACCACCTTGCAGTAGTACACTTTCACAAAATACCATCTTGCAGTGCACTATCACAAAATGCCACCTTGCAGTACACTATCACAAAATACCGCCTTGCAGTACACTATCACAAAATACCACCTTGCAGTACACTATCACAAACGCCACCTTGCAGTACACTATCACAAAATGCCACCTTGCAGTACACTATCACAAAATACCAATTTGCATTACACTATCACAAAATACCAATTTGCATTACACTATCACAAAATACCACCTTGCATTACACTATCACAAAATACCACCTTGCATTACACTATCACAAAATACCACCTTGCATTACACTATCACAAAGTACCACCGTTGATGATTTAGTATATACTATGATATCTAAGGCAAAGAACACTTCTGGCAGGCTTTATACGAACGTATAGGCATATAAACAGCATTAGCCTACATAACACGCTGTAGATTGACAGACCAGTAGTACTTCCAGTGCTGTTGTACGCTGGTGAAACATAAGAAAACATACATAGACTTCACATGAGAAAACATACATAGACTTCACATGAGTAAACATACATAGACTTCACATGAGAAAACATACATAAACTTACATTCTTCGCGCATGCGGTTGCGTCTGTGAGTCTCACCAATCGCTCACTAGACAAACCAATCATGCAACAGAAAATCTTAATAGATGACATGCCTTTATATTGAGGTTATCTTCTTATAGAAACTTCATATGACACGTCATCTATACAATCCCGTAGTCGCAACCTTCGATAACAGTTACCATGTTGTTCCGAAGGCCGATGTTGTGCTTGAACTAGTTATGGGCACGACGTGGGTGGGCAGAACAACAAAGAAACCTGTCGCAAGGGCCAGAGTTGTGCCCTGATGTCGACGTCTGTTTTTGGCGGCATTATACTTGAAACACCGAGCCGGATGGCTGCTGGAACAGAGGGCGGAGCACTTATGGGAATGCCCCAAGTGCTGTGAGGCCAGTTTCTAATCAAGAATCAAGAGAATAAAGACTTCACATGAGAAAACTCAATCACTTTCACATCCTGAGAAAAGAGACTTTCCCTGCTGAAAATCTAGTAGAACGATTGTTCTACTACACGAGAGGTCCAGCGAGAGCTTAAGAACTGCTGCAGATTTCACAATGAACGGAAATAGGTAAATGTGTTGCTATTATTAGTCAAGAAAACAAAATAACAAGGAGACAATTTCGTTTATCTTTCATCCTGATGCGACGTTTAGTCGAAACGTCGTCTGTCGCTGTGTTTCGTTGTTCATTTCTTTTATGAAATAACATGTTTTATTGACATTTTTGAGAAATCTTGTACCTGTTTTCGTTCATTTTGACATTTGCTTTGTGTTATCACAGCCCCTCTCCCTCCACGGCTTGTTTCCCGACACTGTAGATGTATTTCCTACAGATTAGCACGATGTGATCCGGAGAATAGAGTTCTTCTTGTGTAAGTTATATTTACATCTTTACTGCGATCACATCTTGACGTAACAGCAGGGAAAGATTAATAGCCGAAGGCAGAGTTAACGGCAACAGGGAAAGAGAGCGCCCAAGACGACGGTGGTGCAGTGATATATCAGATTGTTTAAACATGTCTCTAGCTGCGGCAGGTCAACTCGGCCAGAATCGCGGAGTGTTCAGAGAATCCATAAAGAAGACCACGTTCTAGAAAGAATATTTCATATTCTTCTTCTTCTTCTTCTGCGTTCGTTCTCAAACTCCTACAGATTAGCAGGATGTAGCCCGGAGAACGGAATGAGTTGTGTCATGGTTTACAGCATTGCTGCGATATCTGCGCCTTTCGGCAAGACACATCCGGCTTCAGCATGACTTTGGGTCATTGACCCGATATGGGATGGGACAGCCAACTCCATTCCATAACCTCCTTAGTCGCCTTTTACGACATGCATGGAAGGTAAACTGTGTTGCTATTCTTTGCTTCCCTTTCGGGTCCCGTCAACACACAGGCGGAATATGTCATATTAAATTGAGAGACTGCGATCTGCGTCTTTCGGTATGCCATATCCGATTTCAGCATGACTGAAACGTAGGAGCGTTTATCTCACAATACGTTTAGTAGAATATAAAACTATTGGAACGCCGTTCTCAGACCCTTGTGGTCCCGGGTTCAATCCACGGTTGCGACAGGATATTTTCTTTCGGAGGTACAATCAAAATCCTACATGTAAAGCAGTCTTTATTTCCATAGCCAATAGAAATTACCCCCCCCCCCCCCTGTACTCCTTCACAGGAAAACATGCAGTAACGAAAGTTTTTTTGTGTTAAATTTATAAAACATGTTAGTTAAAAAGTCACACACCGTGTTATCGGAAACGTAACAAAATATTTATTCTCAATGTTTTAATTTTGCTTTTTTTCAGAATTTGGTCTCCATCGTTGAACGTTATCAACGCAGCAAATGCGGAATCTCTTCTGGTAGAAGTTACCACAGTAGTCCATCTCTTATCTAACGGATCTACTTACTACGTAGTACCCAAGTTTTTGAAATCGAGTTGTCCACTGAATCTCTACCTGTATCCTATAGACATGCAAAAATGTTATATATCTGTGGTACCTGCCAAGTATATCACACCTGGTCTACGGATAGTTCATGGCTATGTTACCGAGTTGAGAATAGTAAGAAAAATATTTTCTGATCGAAGTATTCATTAGTAACTAAATGTAAACAATTTGTTATCGATCACACGAGAGGATCTCGTCAATTATTCAGTTCCATGGATTCATCGCGTCATTTCTCATCCGTGACACTATTAAGGCTGGCTATAAATTACGTCAATTTGTTTTTGTCTATTTTTTTTTACTCCTTGCTGGCCTATCCCCGGTGATGGCACATCTAATGTTCCCATTCACCTCGGAATCTGCCACAAAGAGGGAGCCGCGTAGCGCAGTGGTTAGAGTACTGGCTTCGCATATGAGTGGTCCTTGGTTCATTCCCCAGTTGAGCCGGAAATGTTTTTCAGATCGCAACGGCTCCCAGGTCGACCCAACTTAAATGGGTACCGGATTAATCCGGGAAATAAAGACTGCGAGGGAGAGGAGATGGCTACAGCCCTCATTTGCAGAGCCTCTGAAATGTGAGATCGCTAACATCTCACACTTCTACGGCATTAATAAATGTTATGGATTACTTTACTTTTTACTTACTGCCACAAAAGGACAATGTGCAATGACCGCTGGCCTGCATCACTTCCTTCTTTGATAGAAGTCAAAAGTAAGAAATTGAGACAAGATGTAACAATGATGATTTTTTTCTCATGAGACAAGATGTAACAATGATGATTTTTTTCTCATGAGTCAAGATGAACAATGATGATTTTTTTCTCATGAGACAAGATGTAACAAAGATGATTTTTTTCTCATGAGTCAAGATGTAACAAAGATGATTTTTTTCTCATGAGACAAGATGTAACAATGATGATTTTTTCTCATGAGACAGATTGTCAGCCCCAATTTTCCGTCAACTCTCCTTAGTCGTATCTTAAGACATGCATAGAAAGAGGAAAGTAACCCTATTTCTTGCACCCTGAACTAGAAGCATCACGACAACAGGCGACATACATTGTCTGGGAGTTCTTTATCAGACTTTCAGAGCATACTACACAAAAAATAGTGTGCTAGAGAGTGTGCTAATCTTCTCAACAACATCGCAAGTATCACATGAATCAAGTGTCCAGGCCATGCAGGAATCAGAGGCAACGAAAAAGTTGATATATTGGCGAGCACTATTATAGGAATTGAACAGTAATCTGATATAAAGATAATTGTAGTAGGCATGGTTGCATTATAAAATGGTGAAGATGGGACTTAAAGAAATAATGTTCATAGAATGATAGAAATATGACAAAGCGAATTCACTGTTTTGAGTAGAAAGGTGCATATAGCGCAGCCAATGTGTACTCAAGATACACTATATCGCGCTCTACGGGCCACATCCGGATAACTAACAGGATTTTGAGATCGATGAAGACATGGCAGGAAATGAAAGAACTATATTAGATATAGAGTAAATATGTACTAAGATTATACTTGTATCTCCTTCATTGACAGTATTATCTCTTCTTTCATCTATGATTACCAAGGCACCGAGCGTGATGGGAGAGTGGACAGTCTTAAACAGATCTGTTAGCATGAGCATCCTTGCGGGGTATTCTCTGATGGAAGTTCAGCTAACACTGAACAGAAGGAAACTCTTCTATATCGTTTTCATCCTGATACCACTTTTGCTGACAACGTTCCTGGTGGTTTTTGTGTTCTGGATTCCACCAAACTCTGGAGACAGGATCTCATACTTGGTGTCCATTTTTCTGTCCACTACGTTGCTGCTCAACATCGTTGGGTAAGCCACTTTTGATTTTTTTAAAGTACATTTTTGTAGATATAATGAATACGTTTATCAGTAATACTGTTATCACGAATACTGTTATCGTAGATACTGTTATCGTGAATACTGTTATCACGAATACTGTTATCATGAATGCTGTTATCATGAATACTGTTATCATGAATACTGTTATCATGAATAATGTTATCATATATACTGTTATCATATATACTGTTATCATATATAATGTTATCATGAATAATGTTATCATGAATAATGTTATCATATATACTGTTATCATGAATAATGTTATCATATATACTGTTCTCATGAATAATGTTATCATATATACTGTTATCATGAATAATGTTATCATATATAATGTTATCATATATAATGTTATCATATATACTTTTATCATATATACTGTTATCATGAATACTGTTATCATATATACTGTTATCATTAATACTATTATCACTATCAGAAGATCTAGAAATGGGCTTATCGCCGCTAGACTTTGAAAGTGTGTGATAATAAGTTTCTTGGGGACTGTTGTCAAGAATGATAAGGAAGGGAGATGCATGAATGATAAGGAAGGGAGATGAATGAATGATAAGGAAGGGAGATGAATGAATGATAAGTAAGAGAGATGAAGTTTTAAGTAATAATAAACTAATCAAGAGATATGACTGTCGATGAAAGAATGATAAGAAAGGGAGATGAAGGAATGATAAGGAAGGGAGATGAAGGAATGATAAGGAATGGAGATGAAGTTTTAGTTAATAACGAAGAAATCAAGAGATACAAAACTAATATAGTGACAGAGAACGATTTACCCGACGCACTATTTTTGTTAGCAGGTTACTCTACTTCTACTTGGCGTACTTTTTATTGGTCTATTTCTCATTGATTTACTTCGCATTCATCTACTTCTGTTACTTATCCTGGATCTATTTCTTCTTTGTTTACTTCTTGGTCTACCAATGACCCACTAGACATACCACCCATGCAACAGAAAACCTCAGTGGATGACAGGCCGTTATATTGAGGTTATCTTCTTATAGAAGCTTCATGGCATGTCATCTATACAATTATGCTTTTATTTTGTTGTTGAAATGTGTTTACTGTTTACCTGAATATATATGTATGCACAATCTGTGGTTGGGAGAGAGCCAGAGATGTACTGTGCAGCACTGGGGAGGAGAAAACTGACCGCGCTGTTTTTTTCCTATGACTGAAACCCATCATAGAGGCACAGTGACTCAGGACGTGACAATCCTTTTGACTTGAAGATTTGGTTGCATGCCTGGAGCAATAGAGACGTTCGGCATAACCAGTAGTCAATTGGTGGCGGGGAATGAGCACAGTGAACCCTATCTCGGTTACAGTAGCTAGGAGCAGTGCATAGGTTGAAACTTACCTTCCTGGAGGTGTGATAGTTATTCTCTGGCTCTGTCCCGGGGTGGGCCGAAAATCCACAGACTTCCCAGCAATATAATGTCATTTAATGGCATTAGATCAATGAACCCACGGACCGCTGGATCCGCAACCAACCAACTTCTTGGTCTACCTCGATCTACCTCTTGATATACCCCTTGATCTACCTCTTGGTCTACATCTCCTTGGTCTACTCCTTGGTCTATTTCTGATACTTCTTGGTCTATTTCCTCTTGGTCTACTTTCTCTAAATCTATGTCTGCTGCTTCTCTTGGATCTATTTCTCCTTAGTCTACTTCTTGACCTACGTCTTGGTTTACTTCTACTTGGTCTACTTCTGCTATTTCTCTTGGATCTATTCCTTTTAAGTCTACTTTTTGGCCTACGTGTGCTTGATCTATTTTCTCTTGGTCTACTACTTATTGCTCTACTTATTGGTTTACTTCTGCTTGGTCTACGTCTTGGTTTATTTCTTGGTTTACTTCTCCTCGGTCTACTTCTCCTTGGTTTACTTCATGGTCTACTTCTTGGTCTACGTCTAGGTTTACTTCTCCTTGGTTTACTTCTGCTACTTCTCCTGGATCTATTTCTTGTAGGTCTACGTTTTGGTCTACTTACGTTTGCTTGATCTATTTCTTCTTGGCATACTTCTTATGGTTCTACTTCTTGGTTTACTTCTCCTTGGTCTACTCCTTGATCTACGTCTTGGTTTACTTCTCCTCGATCTACTTCTCCTTGGTTTACTTTATGGTCTACTTCTTGGTTTACTTCATGGTCTACTTCTTGGTCTACTTCTTGGCTTACTTCTCCTCGATCTACTTCTCCTTGGTTTTCTTCATGGTATACTTCTTGGTTTCCTTCTCCTTGGTTTATTCCATGGTTTACTTCTTGGTTTACTTCTCCTCGAACTACTTCTCCTTGGTTTACTTCATGGTCTACTTCTTGGTTTCCTTCTCCTCGAACTACTTCTCCTTGGTTTACTCCATGGTTTACTTCTTGGTTTACTTCTCCTCGAACTACTTCTCCTTGGTTTACTTCATCATCTACTTCTTGGTTTACTTCTCATTGTCTCATTGGGTTACTTCTGCTACTTTTCCTGGATCTGTTTATTCTTGGTTTACTTTTTCTTTTTCTATTTGTGTTACTTCTCCTGGATCTATTTCATCTTCGTCTACTTCTTGGTAGACTTTTTTCTTAATCTCCTTATTTTGTTCTGTTTTTCCTTGATGTCATCTAACGCATGTGGTTGCATCTGTGGGTCTCACCAATGGCCCACTAGACATACCATTCATGCAACAGAAAACCTTAGTGGATGACATGTCGTTATATTGAGGTTATCTTCTTATAGAAGCTTCATGGCATGTCATCTATACAGTTATGATTTTGTTTTCTTGTTGAAATGTTTTTCATGTTTGCCTGTATATATATATGTTTGCACCCTCTGTGGTTGGGAGGGAGCCAGAGATGTACTGTGCACCACTGAGGAGGAGGAAACTGACATCACTGTTTTTCCTATGGCTGAGGCCCATCATTGAGGCACAGTGACTTAGGACGTGACAATCCTTTTGACTTGAACATTTGGTTGCATGCCTGGAGCAATAGAGAAGTTCGGCATAACCAGTAGTCAATTGGTGGCGGGGAATGAGCACAGTGAACCCTATCTTGGCTACATTGGCTAGGAGCAGTGCATAGGTTGAAACCTACCTTCCTGGAGGTGTGATAGTTATTCTCTGGCTCTGTCCCGGGGTGGGCCGAAAATCCACAGACTTCCCAGCAATATAATGCCATCTAATGGCATACGGTCAAAGGGCATGAGCCCATGGACCGCTGGATCAGCAACCAACCAACCAACCAACCCTTGATGTCATTCATTTAACCTATTCTTGGTCTACTTTCAAGTCTACATTTTATTAGTCTATATTTTCCATATCTACCAATTCTAAGACTTTTTATTGTTTGCATTCTCTTTGTGTTTTATTTGATTTTTAATGTTCCTGTTGGTTTCATTATCTCATCTTATCCGTGATATTTCTGTCTGATATTCTTCACGATCTTTCTTGTCAGCAATTCTTAATTATATTCTTTTGTTATTGCTATTTAAAAATTGATATGATTATAAATGTATTATTTTATTCCGAAATTAGCTATTAATGTTTCTTTAAAAATATCATTTCACAGAGATAAAATGCCACGGAGTATCGATGAAATGCCACTGTTCCTTCAGTTAATTCTGGTGGCTATCACGGAGAACGTCATTGCTCTCTTGTGCACAATGTTTGTTTTGAAGGTGTACGCTGAAGAGAAACGCCTGGCTAAATCTGGAGACACAAGAATCACAGACGTTGACAATGAATTAGAGACAAGCGTGACTTATATCGAGGCGAAGATCAAGACAACAAAATTTGGTGATGAAAGCTTGAACAGTTTGCAGAAAAAGTCTAAATCGTTGGATTGTTACAGACAGGATGATTATAGCGGTGAAATGAAAGATGGTGCTTGCTGGAAGTTACCAGAGCTTGGTTATTCTAGAGCTCGCTGTTGGACCAGATTTATTGCACAATTTTGTTGGCAGAGAAAGATATTAACAACAATCAAAGCCAAAACGTGGGACAAGATATTTTTCGTTTCATTTTTGCTTGTCTTTATTGCTCTCAGTTTGGCAGTTTTTGCGGGTAAATAGACCATGAAGATGGTCATATTTTTTAGGGAATTACGGATACACTTATCAAGGCTGTGTTCTAAGTTTGACAGTGTGTGTCAGTAAATAAGTAAAAAACAGGACATATAGTGAATGAACTGTAGCTACACTGGTGGTGGTTGTGTTCTAGGTTTGACAGTGTGTGTGTGTGTCATTAAATTGATCATGAAGATGGCGTTATAGTGAGAGAACTACGGCAGCGATGATGAAGATGGCGTTATAGTGAGAGAACTACGGCAGCGATGATGAAGATGGCGTTATAGTGAGAGAACTACGACAGCGATGATGGTAGTTATGTTCTTGGCTTTACAATATGATTTTACATGTATTAAGACATTTAACGCGGGGAACACTGATAATAGTTGTTCTGTACTTATCTGAGATGATGATCAGGGGGGGGGGGGGAGTATGAAGTAGAGCATTGAGTTTGTGGCAATAGTTGCTTATGTACCGGGAGGAGCATGGTACCGGGAGATGTGAGGAGTATGGTACCGGGAGATGTGAGAAGTATGGTACCGGGAGATGTGAGGAGTATGGTACCGGGAGATGTGATGAGTATGTTATCTTGCATAAATCTATTACAAAAAGATTTAGTTATGTAAAAAACGTTTTTATATCTATCTTTTGACTTTTAATTGGATTTAAAATTTAACAAACATTCAATCAGATTTCATGATGTCGAATGTAAACAGAAGCTTCAATTTCTTTGCTGTACTTAGGATGGACGGATGTTTCGATCTCCTAGTTGATTGGTTACTAAACATTAACAAACAGTCAATCATGTTACGAAACGTTGAGGGTAAACAAAAACGCCATTTCTTTTGCTGGACATTTAGTGGACGCACTTCTCGATCCTCAAGTTCGTAAAGTAATGCAAATTTTAAAAACAGTCAATCATATTGCCAAACGGTATCCTCCAATAGGCAATGCACCAAGCCGAAAGGTAAAGCTTCCTGAGTATGAAAGAAAATTCACATATTTTCACATATATTCACATTGCACATAGGAAGTAAATTTAAGTAGGAAACCAGAGGATAATTTTTAAAAATTCTTGAGACTAAGGAGAATTGAACCAGTACGTTCAACGGCACCAAATCGCCTAACAACCACTGCACACGCGTTCTTCCGCGTTCTTCCGTACTTGACTAACCGCATCTCCATAAAAAGATGCGATTTCGTCAAGACATTCAAAGCGTCCACTCAAAGTCACCTGTACAGACCAATCAAGACAAGGACTATTACAACAACAAACATCCCGTACAGGTATTAAAATATCCTCAGTAACAACAAACATATAACATTTAATATCCGTATTAGTTATAAGCAAAATGGTACTGTCTATATATGGTATCCATGTTTACAAGAAGACCTATCGGCCCTTGTATAAATACGGATATTATGTTATATGTTTGTTGTTACTGAGGATATTTCAATACCTGTACGGGATGTTTGTTGTTGTTGTAATAGTCCTTGTCTCGATTTGTCCGTTCGGGTGACTTTGAGTGCCCGCTTTGAATATCTTTGAATTACTGCTTATAATACTTCTAATACTACTACTGCTACTACGACTACTACTGCTGCTGCGTCTTCTAATAGTACTACTGCTACTAATACTACTACTACTGTTGCTTCTTCTTCTAATAGTACTACTACTACTACTACTACTACTACTACTATTACTACTACTAATACTACGGCTGCTGCTTCTAATACTACTACCACCACTGCTTCTGCTGTTAATACTACTGCTAATATTGCTGCTGCTGCTTCTAATACTACTACTACGACTATTGCTACTGGGATTCTCCCTGGTGTAGTGGTTAAGCAGTTTGAGCTCAAGAAGTCGTGGATTTGAATCCCACTAGCGTTGTCTTGTATAGAAAGATAGTTTTTTGGGAAGATCTCTAAATATTATCGATTTCAGCTATATAATTACGTGCTATGAGTGATACTCTCGCAGACGGCCTGCTGTTTCATAGAGAGACCGAATACATATGGGGTAACCCGAGATAATAAAGTCAGTCCTTTACGTCTTTGTTCCGCCTTTCTTTACTGTTATTACCACCACTACTAGTAACACCACTACTACCACTACTACTACCACTACTACCACCACTACTACCACAACTACTACCACAACTTCTACCACAACTACTACCACAACTACTACCACAACTACTACCACTACTACTACCACTACTACTACGACTACTACCACCACCACCACCACTACCACTACAAAAAGAACTACTGCTACTACAAGTACTACTACTAAAATCACCACCCTTCATTATAACTTATTAATGGCAAGAATACTATCCAAGAGAAGACTACACACATAAACAACAGTTTTGATGTCTCACAGTACTTATCACCCTGCGATACAATGGTGATTTTAGTTTCCTTTCATTAAAAAAAAAAGAGAGAAAAATAATTGTGGTTAAAAAGGAGTAACAGGTTCAATGAGTTATCGGAAATTCCAAGCAACAAGGAGTGGTTGAGTGCATGTATTATTAAATTCATATTACTAAAATTATTAGTCATTGACATAATTGTTTGTGCTAAATATGTTTACAATACAGGGTTGCCAAATACTTGCAGCGATTTTTGACAATTTATTTAGTGATTCACCTACACGTAACTCAACACAGAAAAGTTTCTTTAGAAAATGCTCATCCGGCATGCTAATCACGTGACTGACCCAACGACATTAAGTTCTGATTAATATTACATATATGTTTTCCATCTCGAACTTTTGGAAGGGATTTTTTTTTCTGTCATGCATTTGGGCCTGTCATTGTTAAACAAGGAACATTTATGGCTGCGCTCGTGTTTGATTGTGTGTATATGGCTTTCATTTCTGTTGCTCTGTTTTGATTTCAGTAGTTGTCCGCAAGATGTGATTATAGCTATCCTTTTTTAGTCATGTTCTCGCCCGTGTGTTGCCGGGGTCCGAAAGGAGAGCAATGAATAGCAACACTGTTTACCTTCCACGCATGTCGTAAAAGGTGATTAAGGAGGTTATGGGATGGAGTTCGCTGTCCCATCCCATATAAGGCCAGTAACCAAATCCATGCTGAAGTCGGATGTGTCAGGCCGAAAGGCGCAGATATCGCAGCAATGATGTAAACCATGACACAACGCATTCCGTTCTCCGGACTACATCATGCTAATCTGCAGGAGTTTTTTTTATAACGAACGCAGAAGAAGAAGAAAAAGAAGAAGTCATGTTCTGATTTACTAAGGAAGGGGGGGGGGGAGGGGATTGAAACCCCCAACCCTCTTTTTATCTACGAGATTGGTAGTAGCTAAATTTTCAGTTAAATTATTGCCCCAAAAATTATTCATTACTTTTTGCTGCCCTGAAAATTTATGTTTTTATTGTTCGATGTATCAAGTCTTACCAAGTTATCAACTCTTACCAAGTTATCAAATTTTATCAAATCTTACCAAGTTATAAAATCTTACCAATTATAAAATTTTATCAAGTCTTATGAAGTTATCACATCTTATCAAGTTATCAAATTGTATAGTCTTACCATGTTATCAAATCTATCAAGTCTTACCAAGTTATTAAATCTTATCAAATCTTACCAAATAATCAAGTCTGACCAAGTTATCAAATTGTATAACGTCTTGCCAAAATTATTGTCCCAACTATTATCTAGTACTATTTGCTGCCGTGAAAATTTACGTTTTTATTTTTAACGTATCAAGTCTCACAAAAGTAACAAATCTTCTATATAAACATCATGAAAAATATATTATCAAATATGTGTTTATAATATGCAGTCTCTTAAATTTACATTTATACATGAGTAGAACGGACAGTGTTTATAAATTCGTTAATATCCGTAAACGAACCTGCCACACAATTTGTAGGAAAAATGAAATCTGAAAGGCGAAACTTTATTGCCCTGTTCCAGGTTTCACACAATTTGTAGCCAAACTTAAACAAAAGAATATATTTTAAAAAGGTGTTTGAAAAAATAATCATATAAATGTCTAAAATAGCCGAAATAAATTTTATGCAGAGTATATATCACGTGACATATTCTTTCCAGAACGTTGTCTTTATTGTGGATACTCCGAACGCCTCTTTGTCCCGGGTGAGCATGCATGCAGGACGTTATCTTCGTTGTGGATACCCTAAGCGTCTCTATGTCCCGGGCGAGCGGATCTGAAGAACTTTGCCTTCATTGTGGATACTCTGAACGCCTCTCTGTCCCGGGCAAACAGGCCTGCATTGGCCAGAGACATGTGCATACATTTTTCGATGTCGCTGGTCCATCGTATTCTAGGTCTTACTCTTCTTCTCTTCCCTGGTACTCTGCTCTCCAGAATCAGCCTTTCGATACCATCACGTCGCTTCAAGTTTTCAAAATACTGTATCTTCCTTCTTATGATAGTGTTTAGAAGCAAGCCTTCATTTAATTTCAGTAATTTCAAAATTTCATTAGTTTTTTTTCTGTCCATGATATTCGTAGAATTATTCTGCAAAATGAATTTGTTCAAGTCTCGCATCCATGTGCTGCCACTGAAAAAAAAATGCTCTTTAAAAAGCTATTCTTATGTCGTTATTACTACTGTGCAACAGCTTTCTTATTTGTACTAATTGGAAACCAAGTAGCCTTTAAAAATAACCAATGTGGCAGCCCTGATATGATAGTGGATGCTTGTGTGAGAGAGCGAACAGCCTGAGTTATCTCCTCGTGATTCTAAGAAAACAGTCTCTAAACTGTCAGTGAACTAATATAACACAACCAAACAGCAACTTTCGCGCGCTATTTTTTCACATCCATTGTTCGCCTGTCACTCTTGGTATGCAGCAGGATAATAATGTGTACAATCAAGCATACCAATTATTTCACTATCATCTAAAATTATCCCACGGGATTAAATCCCTTATTTTTCTGGACAAAAACGGATTCAACTACTGGTTTTGTTGATGTTCTATCTGATGGATGAGACAGGGAATTCATCAACATAATTGATGTGGAATGTTATCAGGATTCCAGGGTTTCCAGCTGATTTGTTGAAAATTAAAGATACTCTAATTCTTAGGTGGAGAATGAAAAATGTTCCAAGTTTTAGGCAGAGAATGATACATTTCTAGGTGGGGAATTAGAATTGTTCTAACTCTTAATTAGGGAATGAGAGATGTTATAACTATTAATTAGGGAATGAGAGATGTTCTAATTTGAAGGTAGGAATGAGAGATGTTCTAATTTTGAAGGTAGAAATGAGACATGAGAGTTGTTCTAATTCTTAGTTAAGGAATGAGAGAAGTTCTAATTTTTAGATAGGAATGAGAGATGTTCTCTTAGAGAATGAGAGATGTTCTAACTATTAGTTAGGAAATGAGAGATGTTCTAATTTTTAGACAGAAATGAGAGATGTTCTGTTAGAGAATGAGAGATGTTCTAACTATTAGTTAAGAAATGAGAGATGTTCTAATTTTTAGATAGAAATGAGAGATGTTCTAACTCATAGTTAGAGAATTAGAGAAATTCTAATTTTTAAGCATAATTGAGAGATATTCTAATTTTTAAGCAGATATGATGGATGTTCTAAGTTTTAGCTAGGGAATGAGAGATGTTCTAACTTTAGCTAGGTATGAGAGATGTTCTAACTCTTCCTATTGGGAATGAGAAATGTTCTAATTTTTAGTTTGGGAAGGGGAGATGGTCTTACTCTCAAATTGTTTTCCATACTCAAGTGTGCATTTTCAAGTTGGCGTATCCAATACCCGTGCCTTGGCTCCTGCTCTGAATGTGGCAATTGTGGTTGGACACATTAGCTTGTGTGTGTTCTCAAGCATGAACAGCCCTTCCGCTGGCCGGTCTCGTTGTGAAACTTCGTTGCCGCTATATCGTTCCACATACACAACGCTGCCCTGAAGTGAGTGTTGACTATTTCAGACTCATTGTGTATTCTAAACATCACCATATCCTAGAGAAATCTACCCATACCGCGACTTTGACATTGGCCGCACCTCCAATGTTTCCGCATATAGGCCGACCGAGACGAAATTCACAGATGGGCGCTGACAGTGCTATGAGTCTTATACAGCAATGAACATCTATGTGTCTGATGAATAAGACAAATTCCCAACCTGCAAGGAAGGATGATGCGCGGTTATAGTCAACAAGAATTCGGAACTATCAGCATGCAAATAATTATTCAACTACTCTAAGATACGGTCCCCCAGAGTCATATAAATAGACCACTGTATGGATCAAAACAGCATCGTACAAATACAGGCATACATCACACAAATGTATTGGGGGCAAATAGCATGAGCCGATGCACCCACAGGAATATCAACATGAGCCGATGCACCCACAGGAATATCAACCAATCTCTAAGATTGATGATAAGGATAATATTTTCTGTTCACATAAAATGACGTTGATTTGTCTGCTAAGAATGAGTTGACGTCAACTTGTCTGCTAAGAATCAGCCGACGTTGATTTGTCTCCTAAGAATGAAATAACGTCAATTTGTTTGCTAATTGATGTGTATGCTAAGAATGAAATAACGTCAATTTGTTTGCTAATTGATGTGTATGCTAAGAATGAAATAACGTCAATTTGTTTGCTAATTGATGTGTATGCTAAGAATGAAATAACGTCAATTTGTTTGCTAATTGATGTGTATGCTAAGAATGAAATAACGTCAATTTGTCTGCTAAGAATAAAAATGACGTTCATTTGTCTACTAAGAATGAAAGGACGTTCATTTGTCTGCTAAGAGTGATTTGACGTAAATTTGTTTGTTAAGAATGAAATGAGCTAAATCTATGGCTCTCAACCTATTCATACAACGAGCACCGACAATTTGTATCCATAGTTCTCGCAAGTACCTCTTATCTCACATGACTCTAGCACGTGTCATAATGAGAGCACCAAGTTTCTCGCGCGCACCAACTTGAGAATACCTGATATAAAGGAATGTAGAAAGCGTTATTTCACGACATGAAATGTTTAGGAAAATAGAGCTAGTTTGTATTCGACAGAAACGCTGAAAGTTTAGAAAAGCAAAGTTTATTGACAGATAATTTACGATTACAAAACTGGATTGCGGGCAGCACAAAGCACTGACAACTTCCACAAACAAAATTATCTTCAGTTTGTACACGGATCTATGGAAAGTTGTCATGAAATAATAGAACGAGCGGAGTCCTTCCCCCAGTCTGATTCAACTGTCTAGCTGCCGAAGCTGGTTCTGAACGTTGACAATACTCACAATGAATATCCTATTGGTGTCTGTTATTATGGGATTTAATTTAAGTTACCGTTCTTGGGAATATCTGACAAAAGAATCGTATTCTTAGTTCCCACAATTCATCAGGGTGCGCTATTAAAAAGTACTTCCCAAAAATGTTTCAATAACAAAAAACAAATATTTTGATTTGAATCTCTTCAAGAGTATTAAGGGCAGTTTAATAATGAGTAGGCGTGTCTTCATAGAATTGGTTTCTTGTGTGTTCCAACGGTACATAACAAACGAGGTATCCGCAGAGACGCTTTTCATTTTTCATGGCTGATATCCTGGCGTTTTTCATGGCGTAACCCGGAACTGGGCGTCCTATACTTCAAATCTGTGTTATTTTTTCTATAAACACATTTCTAAAGTGTTCACGCTAATCACAAAAGTCCGGTTTAATAGAAAGAAAACTCCACAGACCACCATGTTTGTTCTGAGAACGGTCTTTAGATTGATGAATCCTCTTTATATATTCCATATTGTCGCATCACAAAATGACAATGATCGACTGGGATTATAACACCCATCAAGGCATACCTCAGGGTAGCCAAGAACAACCTCCGCAGATCGGAACCCTATGGATAACGTCACTAACATTCAATGTTAGCAATAAAATTTTAGAAATAACCCCATATCACAATGGCACAAAAAACCCCCGATAATCACATACTATATAATTCATATAAACAATCCCAGATCACACTGGGAAAAAACCCAGATAGACCCAAACTATATAATCCATCTAAATAACTCCAGATCGCTCTGGTGGAAAACTCAGATAACACTATACAATATAATTAATCTAAATGAGCTCAGGACTGAGATATGTCTTCTGTAATGGAAGCAAATTTGCCTAAATAAGGTACATTTGCCTAAAAAATGTCGATTTGGCTTAAAAAGGTAGATGTGCCTAAAAAAAGTCTAGATTTGCCTAAAAAAGGTAGATTTGCCGTAAAAGGTACATTTGCATTAAAAAGGTAGGTGTGCCTTAAAAAAGTAGATTTGCCTTAAAAAGGTAGATTTGCCTAAAAATGTAAATTTGCCTAAAAAAGGTAGATGCCTAAAAAATGTAGATTTGCCGTAAAAGGTAGATTTGTCTTAAAAAAGGTAGATTTGCCTAAAAAGCAGATTTGCCTTAAAAAGGAATATTTGCCTAATAAAAGTAATTGACTCATTTTCATGCGCATTTTTGTCGCTTATATGAGACGGTAGGTGATCTTCTTTTCGTAATCGTTAGATTTGGGGAGAGTTAATCCCGTCTTTTGGTGAAATTCCTAGCACTAAAGGTCATGATCTGATTTCCTAAGCAATTTTTTCTAAACGAAACTGCCTCAATCACAACATGAAGATAAACATAGAGAAAACATAAGTAATGTCTATAGATAGAGAACCCAATACAGTCAACATAAAGATAAATGATCAGTTACTGAAATAAGTGCAGAATTGTAAATACCTTGAAAATCGAGATAAGAATTGAAAAAAGTCACCGCCGAAGAAGGATGTGTCGGGCCATTGGCGCAAATAAAACGGCGACACAACGCATTTCCATTCTCTGGGCTACATCCTGCTAGAAATCTAGTAGGACAATGGTCTTGCTACAGGGGAGATCCAGCAGGAGTTTGAGAATGAACGATGAAGAAGAAGAGAAAAAAGTCAGCTTCGCAAATTATCTATTCCGATAGAAATCAACCGACAAATCATAAATTCAATCTTCAAACCAAAATTGTGTTATAAATGTCAGACATGGACACTAACAAAAGAATGAGATAGAAAGCTTACTACGTGTTAAATAAGATGTCTAAGAAAAGCAGCAAACAAAACGAGAAGAGATCACGTGAGAAATAAATATTACAAGAATTGATGGAGCACCATCTGTGGTGAAATATATTTAAAAAAACAGAGACTGAGATGATTCGGTCAGTTAATGAGAATGAACCTTTATTGATCAGAGGCAAGAGCATACAACATGAAAATGGAAACATGAAGATACAGCGGAAGATCACGAAAAAGGTGGATTGAAGAGTTTTCAACATTCTGAGACGTCAGTGTTACTGCATATCAAGCGACCAAACGTATCATAGCCTGAAAACCGTTGGTCATTCAATGCTGCGACACATTACACCAAATACAGATAAAATACAATATGTATATAGAGATATGTTTGCTAAAGAAAACAACAAACTAAAAATTAAAGTAAATTTGGCCAAAATAACCCCAGCACAACAGAAAACTTCCAAAACAGCAGATCTAGTGAAAAATCCCCAGCTGTGGCGTCACTGTTAAGTCAATTTTGAACTATATGTTACGGTAATGATACTAAACATATTCATGGCTGATTAAGCTGCTTGTTTGCTTAGTGCTCAAGAGGTCTAAGACAACGCGTTGGCTCAAATCTGGATGAGAGTGGGTGTCATCTTAACGGACCTGGTTCAAATCCCATTTTCTTGATGGCATACACACAGAATGTTTGTCATGAGATTATTTACAATATCAATTGAACTACAATGAAATACTACCCCTGCATCTCTCCCAGAGTGGGATTGGTTCCAATCCTGCTGATTTTATATTTTTTAAATTGTATAATGTTTTTTAATTAATTAAAATTAAAAAACCCAACTTAGATTTGTTAAAATATGATGATATTCTGATTAGGAAGTGGTGTCCCAAGGGACATGTTTATTGACTAAGTTGGCTCGTGCCAAGAATGGGGGTGGAATGTACTATTTTTGGCAGCAACAAACAGACCATTTTGGGGTATACAAACACGTACATGTCTGCACATAGTCCACATACCATCGTCTCTATGTGTTTTGTGTATGTATTTCTAACGTGTGGGATAGCTGAGATCATGCGCGGGAGGAAGTTAACATTGTGCGCGGCGGTACACTGAAATATTAATGTGTACAAACATTGCATCCGTGATATTAACTAAAATAGCTCTGAACAGTTTCGGAATCGGGGCAGAAATGAAGTGTACTAATGTTTTGTAATGTCAGTATGACTGTCAATTTGACCGTAGGAGCTAAATCTCCAAATCAATCATCCATTGGTCATTCAATACATTTTTATATTGTTACCTTATTGCTCTGTTGCATGGTTGACCATCTGCATACGTTTGTTCATGTGTGAGTGTAATATTATATCAGGTCTGATCGGATTTTCAATTCAATAAATCAGTAAATATGTATATATCCATCAGTTTATTATGAAACCCACTAATCTTTTAGTTCATTCCCAAATTTCAATCATATCCATACATCCATTAATTCAATAATCCATCCATACATTCACCCATTTGTAAATAAATATATTAATTCATCCATTCAACAATCCATAACATCCATTAATTCAATAATCCATCCATACATAAATCTATGAATCCACTAATTCACTAACTAAATGATTCATCCATACATTGTCTCGACAATCTCATAGTTATAGATTGAGAGACTATGTACACAGCTCAAGGATGGAAACAGCTCATGGATGGGGAAACAGCTCAAGGATGGAAACAGCTCAAGGATGGAAGCAGCTCAAGGATGGAAACAGCTAAACGATGGAAACAGCTCACGGATGGAAGCAGCTCAAGGATGGGGAAACAGCTCAAGGATGGGGAAACAGCTCAAGGATGGAAACAGCTCAAGGATGGAAGCAGCTCAAGGATGGAAACAGCTAAACGATGGAAACAGCTCACGGATGGAAGCAGCTCAAGGATGGGGAAACAGCTCAAGGATGGAAGCAGCTAAAGGATGGAAACAGCTCAAGGATGGAAGCAGCTCAAGGATGGAAACAGCTAAACGATGGAAACAGCTCACGGATGGAAGCAGCTCAAGGATGGGGAAACAGCTCAAGGATGGAAGCAGCTAAAGGATGGAAACAGCTCAAGGATGGAAACAGCTAAACGTTGGAAGCAGCTCAAGGATGGGGAAGCAGCTCAAGGATGGGGAAACAGCTCAAGGATGGGGAAACAGCTCAAGGATGGAAACAGCTCAAGGATGGAAGCAGCTCAAGGATGGAAACAGCTAAACAATGGAAACAGCTCACGGATGGAAGCAGCTCAAGGATGGGGAAACAGCTCAAGGATGGGGAAACAGCTCAAGGATGGAAACAGCTCACGGATGGAAGCAGCTCAAGGATGGGGAAACAGCTCAAGGATGGAAGCAGCTAAAGGATGGAAACAGCTCAAGGATGGAAACAGCTCAAGGATGGGGAAACAGATTAAGGATGGAAACAGCCCACGGATGGAAGCAGCTCAAGGATGGGGAAACAGCTCAAGGATGGAAGCAGCTCAAGGATGGGGAAACAGCTCAAGGATGGAAACAGCTCAAGGATGGGGAAACAGCTCAAGGATGGAAACAGCTCAAGGATGGAAACAGCTCAAGGATGGAAGCAGCTCAAGGATGGGGAAACAGCTCAAGGATGGAAACAGCTCAAGAATGGAAGCAGCTCAATGATGGGGAAACAGCTCAAGGATAGAAACAGCTCAAGGATGGAAACAGCTCAAGGATGGAAACAGCTCAAGGATGGGGAAACAGCTCAAGGATGGAAACAGCTCAAGAATGGGGAAACAGCTTAAGGATTGGGAAACAACTCAAGGATGGAAACAGCTCAAGGATGGAAGCAGCTTAAGGATGGGGAAACAGCTCAAGGATGGGCAAACAGCTCAAGAATGGAAACAGCTCAAGGATGGAAACAGCTCAAGGATGGGGAAACAGCTCAAGTATGGAAATAGCTCAAGGATGGAAACAGCTCAAGGATGGAAACAGCTCAAGGATGGGGAAACAGCTCAAGGATGGGGAAACAGCTCAAGGATGGGGAAACAGCTCAAGGATGGGGAAACAGCTCAAGGATGGGGAAACAGCTCAAGGATGGAAACAGCTCAAGGATGGAAACAGCTCAAGGATGGGAAACAACTCAAGGATGGGGAAACAGCTCAAGGATGGGGAAACAGCTCAAGGATGGGGAAACAGCTCAAGGATGGAAACAGCTCAAGGATGGAAACAGCTCAAGGATGGGGAAACAGCTCAAGGATGGAAACAGCTCAAGGATGGAAACAGCTCAAGGATGGGGAAACAGCTCAAGGATGGAAACAGCTCAAGGGTGGAAACAGGAAGGAATACAGTTGATATATGATGAGCAATTGGAAGATCTGGATTTTGTAGATGATATATGTCACTATCATACCAACAGAACACGCAGAAAAGACAGACTAACTGAACAAGCAGAAAATACTGGACTTCAAATCAATGTAATAAAGTAAAGTAACCCATAGCATTTATAATGCCGTAGGGGTGTGAAATGTTAGCGATCTCACATTTCAGAGGCTCTGCAAATGAGGTCGGTAGCCATATTCTCTCCCTCGCAGTCTTTACTTCTCGGAGTAATCCGGTATTCATTTAAGGCTGGGTCGACCCAGGAGCCGTTGCGATCTGAAAAACATTTCCGCCTCAACTGGACAATGAACCCAGGACCACTCATATGGGAAGCCAGTGCGATAACCACTGCGCTAACGTGGCTCCCAAACAATGCAATAAAAGCAACTGAAACGAGAATTAATAACACACACAAAATATACCGTAAAAATAAATGGCCAGACAATTGAACAACTGAAGTGGTTTAAATATTTGACAAATTTACATCTATTCTATATTAATATATGGCTCAGAAGCATGGACACTACACAGACAATTAGAAGACAGAATTGATGCATTTGAGATGTGGATATATATATATATATATATATATATATATATATATATATATATATATATATATATATATATATATATATCCACAAAAATATATCTGTACAAAAATGCCAATAGTGCTGTCTTGTCAAACAATACAATTGGAGAGTTCTTCAAAACAACTGTGGGAGTTTGACAGGGATGCATAATTTCCCCAGTACATTTTAACATATACTTAGAGCACATCATACAATAATAGTGGTAATATCAGGATAGCCGGATTTCAGTGTTTCTACAATAGGCGACATCTTGGACAGGCAATCTTAGTACGCGAGGGTTTTAGTGTATGCGAGGTTGATATGTCCAAGTGGGATAGCGACAATATCCAGTTACAGACAGTGAGGGTCCAGAGTGTCCAGCACCCAATCATGATTGTAAATGTGTATGCCTGCAACATGAGCATTGATCTTCAGGGTTGGAAGATCCTAGGGGAGATAATGGAACAGGAAAAGCAGATCCTCTTTTGTGGTGACTTCAATGCGAAAGGTACATCATGAGGCAATAGTGCTTCGAACAAACAGGGAAGAAAACTTGAGGAGGCCCTGACAGATACGGACCTGGTGTGCCTTAACGATGGCCATATAACAAGGATGGCAAGCAGGGATGGTGATGATGATAGCGCTATCGACCTGGCATTGGTGTCATCAGCTTCTGTGGCTATCTGCAAATGGGACGTGCTGGGGCATCATGGCAGTGACCACCTCCCATGTGTTGTTCTCTTAAAAAATGACAAAAGTAAGCAGATAAGGCCAAAGGTAAGATCCTTTAAGTATGATCGAAGAGAAGTGGATATTGTGAGCAGAATTCGACAAGACAAACGTAAGGCTCAAGTAGTGGGAAATCAGGTGTGGGATAGCCCCCCCCCCCCCCCTTGGTGGAACGAAGAGGTTCAAAGGGCATGGAGCGAAAAACGGAAAGCAGTATCACTATGGCAAAGGGCACGGAAACGTGTTGCGGCTCAGCCCATGGAGGTCGCACAATTGAAACGGAAGAAAGATATCTTAGTCCAAACATTTAAAGATATTGCAAAGTCAGCAAAGGCGTCAAAATGGGACGAATTTTTCAAGGAGATCACACGCGAAAAGTCACTAAAATTGTTCTGGCGGTTACACAAGTCCATGAATGGTCTGAAAAGACACGTGACTATTGCCGATTTCCAGAGCGACGATACCGTCTGGCAGAAGACGGACGAGACAAAATGTGTGGCGTTGCTGGCACACTACACCGCACAAATTGTTCAGAGAAATGTGGAGGCATATCAAGAAATCAGGAAAACGCTCACAGACACGTGTAAGAACTTGAGCATGGAAAACCATATGCTAATCACAGTTGAAGAAATCAGGAAGGCACTGAAAAGTGCAAAAAACACAGCACCAGGGCCAGATGGCATTAGATACGATGACATTAGTCGAAGAACGGATGAGGAGTTGGGAGTTGGCGGACATGTTCAATAATAGCCTTCTAAAGGGCACAGTGAAAGAAGACTGGTTGCACAGCTATTTAGTTCCACTACACAAACCTGGGAAGGACCACACCAGGATACATGGCTACAGAATAATAACAATGCAGAATACGATTGGAAAGCTTTTGGAAAAAACATGCAAATACATGCAGATAAGGAACACCCGTTGCATTACGAAATACAGAAAGTTAAAGGCGGAAAACTCAAGAGAGGAAGGTCGTGGATGGGACGTGCTGAGGATGTAATACAAAGCGTGTGCAGATTACAGGATGTGGCAGCAGGTGCGGAATGGATAAGTCTACCCTCAGATTTCGAAACTTGTTTGAGAGTAGTAATATCACTCAGCAGGGAATGCAGAGAATGGTGTCCCACAGCTGTGGAGAAAGAAGTGCAGGCTTTAATCAGTGAGAATACCAAAGAGGGGGATGTGATTATATACACTGATGGATCTGTAATTAAGCATGTTCGCAGTGCTTGGGCCTTTACAGCTCTGTGCGCAGGTAAAACTATCAAGAAGGAAAGTGGTGCCTTTGCGGTCACTACGAGTAGTATGACCATGGAGACTATGGCGGTGACCAAGGCATTTGAGTGGCTACGCACACAAAAGGTAACGCAGGTCTGCATCTTGAGTGACTCTATGAGTATGATTAAGAAGGTACAAGTGGGTCTCGTTCGCGAACAGTGGATTGAGGCCTTGAGAAATGCGAGCTTGAAAGCGGTTACATTTATTTTTATGCCGGGACATGTGGGCGTTCGAGGCAATGAAAGAGCGGATCACCTGGCATCGTGTGCGATTGTGGCACAGGGCGATGGGGCAATGGATCGCGCTGACGTTTTGAACTCCTTAAGAGATATAACACGCTAGAGTGAGACTAATGTGGATGATGATTCCTTTTCAATGGCTAGGATTAAAGATCAGGGATTGAAATGCGGTGTTGCTAGAGGTGAACATTTTGGAGGGCGCAGAAGAATGATGGTCAACCAGCATAGGACCGGTACTGTCAGCAGAAGTGTGATGGCGGATACACTCAAGGAGAGATCGGAGCAACTATGGATGTGTCCAGTTTGCAGTGATGATGATCCGACGACTAACTAACTAACTAACTAACTAACTAACTAACTAACTAACTAACTAACTAACTAACTAACTAACTAACTAACTAACTAACTAACTAACATCATACAAGAGACATTACATGATTACAACACGTCTATATCGATCGGAGGTCGCCCTATTTGCAACTTGCGTTTCGCTGATGATATTGATCTTATAGCTGGGTCAGAACAATCATTGCAAGAGTTAACATCAAAGTTAGAAAAAGTTACCAGCAAGTATGGAATGGAAATCAATTCAGATAAGAGCAAAATCTTGGTAAACAGCAGAGACACAGAAAACCAGACTAATATCATGATGAATGGACATAAGCTTGAGGAGGTGAATACCTTCAAATACCTCGGATCCAGTATATGCAGCGATGGTAAATGCAAAGCAGAACTAAAAATAAGGCTGGAGATGGCTTTAGCGTCCTTGTCAAGGCTGTGATTTGGAAAATCAACATCAGTGTTGGAGTGAAAATCAAACTGTATAAGTCGCTGGTGCTTTCTGTTGTGTTGTATGGTTGTGAGAGTTGGACACTCACTGCGGACATGGAGAGAATATTATAGGCTTTCGAGTACAAATGCTACAGAAGAATTCTACGAATTTCCTATAGGGAACATAAGACCAATGTGTATGTAAGAAATAAAGTAGATATGTGTGCAGGTGTTCTGGAGCCATTGCTTTCAATAGTGAAACGACGAAAACTAACATGGTTCGGACATGTATGCAGGCACGATTCCTTGTCAAAAACAATACTGCAGGGAACTGTCGAGGGTGGAAGAAGCAGAGGAGGACAAATAAAGACATGGAGAGACAACATCAAGGAATGGACAGGGCAAGATATTTCCACACTCATCCGCATCGCTGAGGCTATAATTTGCTGGAGGACTCTGTGTGCTGAAGCATCCAATGTGGTACCCCTACCACCCTGAAGGGTTATGGGTTTATTGATATATATATATATATATATAAGAGAACATCATAGAAAGATACGAAAACAAAGAGGTTATAACAACACTTAATATGAAGAAAGAACTACTAAGAGAAATAAAGATCAGGCAAATAAAATATTGTGGACATATTAAAAGACATGACACCCTATTGAAGACCTTACTTGAGGGTAAAGTCAAAGGGAAGCGAACAAGAGGTGGCAGAGATACACGTGGGAGAGTAACATGACGAGATGGACAGGTTACAGTCTAGCAGAGTGCACCACCAAAACATGAAACAGGGGATAGTGGAGGTCTGTTGCAGTCAACCTTCATTGCGGAGACGGCACTTGATGATGATGATGATGAATATTTGACATATTTGGGAAGCTACATTGGCACAGAGGAAAGACCTGATCAGGATATTGATGCCAAAATTAATAATGTCATGTTTACTATCAGCATATATCACACAGTACGACATCCCTCAGTATTTGTCTCAGAGAAGCAAGGCTATGTTGTTTAATACAAATGTGAAGCCTTTATTATTTTATGGCTCAGAGGCATGGTATGTCACCCAGAAAAATCACATCAAATTGTAGATATTTGTTAATAGATGTCTCTGTCGTTTACTTCGCATTAGATGGCTAGAATTGACATTAAGTGCTCAGTTATGGAAGTGACCACCCCAGTGTTAGAGTTGATATTGCCCATGTGTTGCCGGGACCCGAAAGGGGAGCAAAGAATAGCAACACTGTTTACCTTCCACGCACATCGTAAAAGTCGACAAAGGAGGTTATGGGATGGAGTTGGCTGACCAATCCCATATTGGGTCAGTGACCCCATGCTGAAGTCGAATGTGTCATGCCGAAATGCGCAGATATCGAAGCAATGTTGTAAACCATGATACAACGCATTCCGTTCTCCGGACTACATCCTGCTAATCTGCAGGAGTTTGAGAACTAACGCAGAAGAAGAAGAGTTGATATCAAATGACAAGTTGTGGAAGTGACCACTCCAATGTTAGAGTTGATATCAAATGACAAGTTGTGGAAGTGACCACTCCAATGTTAGAGTTGATATCAAATGACAAGTTGTGGAAGTGACCACTCCAGTGTTAGATATCAAATGACAAGTTGTGGAAGTGACCACTCCGGTGTTAGATATCAAATGACAAGTTGTGGAAGTGACCACTCCAGTGTTAGATATCAAATGACAAGTTGTGGAAGTGACCACTCCAGTGTTAGATATCAAATGACAAGTTGTGGAAGTGACCACTCCAGTGTTAGATATCAAATGACAAGTTATAGAAATAGAGGAACGCCTGGAAAAGAACAGTGGAAGAAGAACAATTCAATTAAGACCTCGTGGACACAGGATGAAGAACGACAAAGAGGACTAATAGATCGCTGAACCGCGATTGATTCGGCCTTATGTGTTACACGGAACTAAATGAGAAAAGAAGGCAAGAACAATGGACACTACAACGATTTAGAATCTAGATAAACGCCTTCTATGTGCAAAAAAATGTATTAAAAAATACAAATTAATAGATTGCCCTTTTATTAATTTTCTCCGGACATCCCCCCCCCCTCTCTTTTTTCGCCATCCAGATACACGCCGAACAAGAGGAGTGGTCCAAAACACTCACACCAAAAGAAAATTTATAAAAATGTAAAGACGGTATCACATGAATGAATTATATATTATATTACAAATATGTTCTGCTGTTTCTATTTCCATATTTTGACCCCCCCCTCCCTCCAAATCTACATATGATGAATATACTCCATTCCTCGATTCCTCCCTCCCCGTCACTGATCAGATGACCTGTTTCTGCCCTTCGATGTTTGCAATGACTCATCCTAGATCTTAATATAAGTGCAAGCTGTACTCACGGCCAATGATAAATGGGTAGATACCTAACTATGGGTTCTATTATAATCTATAAACCTGTTCTATTTCTATTATAATCTCTGAAACTGTTCTATTTCTTCTGCCGAAGACGGATGTGTTGGGCCTTTGGCGCAAATAAAACAGCGACACAACGCATTTCCATTATCTACACTGCATCCTTCTGGAGATCTAGTAGTACTGTTACAGGAGAGATCCAGCAGGAGTTTAAGAATGAACGCTGAAGAAGAGGAAGAAGAAGTTATATTTCTATTATAATCTCTGAAACTGTTATATTTATATTATAATCTCTAAAACTGTTCTATTTCTATTATAATCTCTAAAACTATTATATTTCTATTATAATCTCTAAAACTGTTCTATTTCTATTATAATCTCTAAAACTGTTCTATTTCTATTATAATCTCTAAAACTATTATATTTCTATTATAATCTCTAAAACTGTTCTATTTCTATTATAATCTCTAAAACTAATCTATTTCTATTATAATCTCTAAAACTGTTCTATTTCTATTATAATCTCTAAAACTATTATATTTCTATTAAAGAGCGATATTCTCATATCTTTAAACTCGCGATGACACTCGTACATCTCGTAATCACCATCATCATGTTCCAGGATGAATATAAAAGAAGATTAACTCATCAAAACTCACACAATACATAAGTTACCATATGTTGGACATATACAAACGACACAATGGGTTAGATAAAGTGAAATGTTCCAGAAAAAATAAATACCAGGAAGCCCAAGACTATAATGGACACACACAGGGTACCTAATACCTATTGAATACGACACCTCCCGTGTGTTGCCGGGGCCTGAGGGGGCAGCAATAAATAGCAACACTGTTTACCTTCCATGCATGTCATAAGAGGCGACTAAGAGAGTTATGAGATGGAGTTGGCTGTCTCATTCCACATAGGGACAGTGACCCAAAGCCATGCTGAAGTCGGATGTTTAAGGCGGAAAGGGATGATATCGCAGCAATGCTGTAAAACATGATACAACGCATTTCGTTCTCCAGACTACACCCTGCTAATCTGCAGGAGTTTGAGAATGAACGGAGAAGAAGAAAAAAAAGAAGAAGGAGACACCGGAAGAGGCTAGACAGCTTGTACAGAACCGGGAAGCTTACAGAATGACAGTGAGGACAACGTTCTGCAAAGACCTCACTATATTATAATACTACATTGCAATCCCTGTGTAACGCATTCTTTTATAACATGTTTCGCTATAAAATAACGCTATTAAAAATCCACAATTATATTTATTCTATATTATCAGTATTGTATATAGCGAATTTCTGTTATTACATACATATTTAGTCGGTCCAGACCAAGTTGTTATAACGGGATTCCACTATATCATCTACTAGAAGTCGCCAGTGTATTGCCGGGGCCCGAAAGGAGAGCAAAGAATAGCAAAACTGTTTACCTTCCACGCATGTCGTAAAAGGCGACTAAGGAGGTTATGGTATAGAGTTGGTTGTCCCATCCCATATAGGGACAGTGACCCAAAGCCACGCTGAAGTCAGATGTGTCAGACCGAAAGGCGCAGATATAGCAGCAGTGCTGTAAACCATGACATAACGCATTCCGTTCTCTGGACTCCATCCTGCTAATCTGCAGGAGTTTGAGAACGAACGCAGAAGAAGAAGAATCTACTAGAAGTATACTGTTGTATCGTGGTAGGTCTAAGTAGGACACTGGTAAGTCATAAATAGAAGATGAGTGGTACTGTGTGTGATCAGCACGCAGGATATACCAGAGAAGGATGTGGTCGTGACATAAGAGAACAGTTTCCATTACTCGTGTCTCGACGTTATGCGAAAGGGGAGTAAAAAATAGCGACACTGTTTCCTGTCTAACATGTCACAAGATACGACTAAGGTAGTTTATGAATGCAAAAGTTGTCCCATCCTATAAAGGTCAAAGTGACCTATAGGTCATGCTGAAATCGGATGTGCCATGCAGAAAGGTTTAAATATCGCAACTAAGCTGTAAACTATGACATATCACATTCCATTCTCTGGACTACATCCTGCTAGTCTGTGGGAGTTTGAGAACGAACATAGAAGAGGAAGGAGAAGTTCAATATTACGATAATTCATTTTTCTGAGTTCGTTCTCAAACTCCCGCAGACTAGCAGGACACAGTACGATGAACTCAGTCTCAAACTCCTGCAGGCTAGCAGGACACAGTACGATGAACTCAGTCTCAAGCTCCTGCAGACTAGCAGGACACAGTACGATGAACTCAGTCTCAAACTCCTGCAGACTAGCAGGACACAGTACAATGTACTCAGTCTCAAACTCCTGCAGGCTAGCAGGACACAGTACAATGTACTCAGTCTCAAACTCCTGCAGACTAGCAGGACACAGTACGATGAACTCAGTCTCAAACTCCTGCAGACTAGCAGGACACAGTACAATGTACTCAGTCTCAAACTCCTGCAGGCTAACAGGACACAGTACAATGTACTCAGTCTCAAACTCCTGCAGACTAGCAGGACACAGTACAATGTACTCAGTCTCAAACTCCTGCAGGCTAGCAGGACACAGTACGATTAACTGAATATATAGTCAAGTTTTACATTTCGGCTGCGATATCTGCTTTTTTTGGCCTGCCACATCCGACATCAGCATTGCTACGATCTCACTTTGTCTCTATATTGACAGCCAAGTACACCGCTAAAACCTCGTTAATCTTACTTTATGCAGTCGCAGGAAACAGTGTCGCTATTCTTTGCTCCCCTTCGGACCTCAGTAAACACATGCTGATCCATTTGAAAATAAAGTTTTAAAATATTCTCATCGTGATCTGGCTAACTAGATTTAACTGAAAAATTCGTGTGGGCCAGTTTGGCTTGACCTGTCGGTTATAGTCTGAAAAATGATGGAGAATGAATTGGTTTGTCTGGACACGACTTTCCAATCTGGCCAAAAACACAAATAAAGAAGAAAAAAATATGGAGGGGGTGTAAGATACAGGATGCAAGGTCGAAATAGAAATAAAAATAGATAAGCCGAGTTTTGGGCTTGTAATTTTAATTTAGAGGAGAAATATCAATATTTGTGGGAGGAAGATGAGATCAGGCAATTTGCTAAGTGTCTACAGCGGTTCTGAGAGTGTTGTATAAGCCAGGGGTTTGTGTCCTAACTGGCGTTTTGTGTACAGAAGATGTATTCTAGACACCAGTTTCATGTTTGAACGATTCAAGTTTTACAATAAATTACGTATTTTACGGAATAGTAATGAGTCAAATTTAACAATAAATTACACCTGGATTTTACGGAATAGCAATGAGTCAAATTTAGCAATAAATTACGTATTTTACGGAATAGCAATGAGTCAAATTTAACAATAAATTACACCTGGATTTTACGGAGTAGTAATTATTCAAGTTTAAAAATAAATTATGGGTCGCAGGGCATGAGTCCATGGACCGCTGGATCAGCAACCAACCAACAATAAATTATGGGTCACAGGGTATGTGTCCATAGACCGCTGGATCAGCAACCAACCAACAATAAATTATGGGTCACAGGGTATGAGTCCATGGACCACTGGATCAGCAACCAACCAACAATAAATTACGCCTATATTTTATGGAATGGTAATGCAGTTCATATGGTAAGAAACGAATAAGGATGTTAGGCGTGTGGTTTGCTACCCGGTCCCAAGATTGACGCTGGAGACCATGCCTGGAATCCGGGAATCAACTACTCTACCTGCTTCTCGTTTTGAGATGAAAGGTAGGTCCCTGTAAAATCACTTTCTGGGTGGAGGTCTATTTAATGGTTATGAGTTATCACTGTAAGTTATCATCAACGCACACCTGACAAGTCCATAGGTGCAACGATCCCTGTCTCACCTTTCAATAAATCCGTCAGAGTATCGCGGCTGTGAGTTCCTGTGCGATGATGATTTATCAGTCTTTTTGAGATGAAAAGAACGACATATTGTTCTCTCGCTCATGGTTAGTCTATCTATACGCTGTGTCCCGTGTTTGCCTTGCGGCGCAAGGGGTGGGGGAGTTCTCTGGAGATGACCTTCTTATGCGCTGTTTGTAAGTTTGTTCCTGTGGCTTCTTTGATTTCTGTGATCCATCTTTTACATGGTCTGCCTCTGGCTTTATAACCCAGGGTTAGCAAATAATCAAAATCTTAAAGTACCTCTTCGTGGTGCATCCTAGAAACAGAAATACAGCTGCACGTGCTGTGCTCCCGGGCAACATTTATATGGATCGTGTCCGGGGATGGGGAGGTTGTATATGGAATGAGAGCTGCCTTCAAAAAGACAAACAATATCTCCGACACCTCTGCGAGAACACACAATGACGCAAGACATCTCCATTGCTGCTCTGTCAGTCGAAATAAAGAGACATTGAAGTGCGATCAATGTTACTGTCTCGGGATACGGGCAGATTTTTTTACAATATGGCGATGCTTAGAGTACACGTCTATTGTCTATTGTCTTAGACAAGAGTTGTGAAGAGTACACGTCGAATCTGGAAAAGGTAACGCGCTCTAGAGTAGGGAAGCGGTGTGTACATAAAACGATAAAGTGGCAAGGTATTCACACTTGTCCAGCACTGGACCCGTCGGCGGAGTTCTGTTCATGATCGAGAACACACATACGCCTACTTGTCCCATCACAATTTACCCCACTCAAAGTAGGAGTCACGATCCAGGTCTTGGATACACCAACTTGAACATATATTCCTGGACATCTTCTCGTTCGGAGTTTGACAAGTCTACACAGCAAGTCCTGCTTTCCTAATACATGCTGCTGTATTTTAAAGCTCCTCAGTGCTCTTCTTCTTCTTCTTCTCGATTCCTGGATGTAGGAATAAAACTTTGAATACAACTTCCCATTTCACAAAGAAAACAACATTGAACAAATGTCGGGGAGTGCATTGTTCAAATTTCTGACTGAAGCAGTGTTCAGACTAGAACTATGGATGCTGTGGACAACGTAGATGGGGTGGAGATCCTTGTCTGTGAGGACATAGAAAACCTAGTCTAACTCGACTATCGCCGTTGCGAAACGCGACTTATACAGCGAGAATTGGGTTCAGTACTAAAGAACACACGGATGAATGATGTCTTTCTTACACGAGATTTATCCGCGGACTGCTTTACCTCCGAGATGGGCACCTACTTCTTTGGATGATGAACGCAATGGCGAAGAGTCAAAGCACAGGCCGCGACTGGTCACCACCATACATGGTATGGAATTCCATCAATCGGACGAGGTGAAGGCATGAGAAATGCACGGATAAAATCCCAGACCCCCGACGTATTTTGACGAAGCAGCACCTCGCCCAGAAAGGTGTATCAACCCTGAATCTAATTCGACTGTCGCCTTTGCCCAACACGACTCATACAGAAGAAATTAGATCTGGGACATAGTGACGCGATGGGTGATAATGGAATGGTCTTCCTACACGAGAAGTAGTTCTCTGGCTGCGCATCGCCTCATCGAAAGAAAGATGCATAGTGGGTGAGCTAGGCATAATACCAGCTCGCCTCACAACATATACCCCCTCCGATTATATGTCTTTTTCAAAGGGTGTTGCATTAAGTCAAAAACTGAAGTCTCCAGGGTATGAAAGATAGCTCATAGAAACCACCCCACTGCACATGGACAGTCAGATCAAGTTGTTAGAAATTCCTTGGGATATCAAACAAACAAGCAAACAAACAAACATAACTCTCTTCGTATATCGTTTTTCTTTTACTTTACGGACTGTTCTAATCGTACACCAATGTCACATAGTCTTGAGTGCGACGATGTACACTTTTGAAAATCTTCTGAGCAGACAAGGTCGCATGATAGCATTAACTTTGTCAGATTGATCCATTGATGTATCTATTGACTCTGTGGTCACGCTCGCCAGTCTACATACTCGTTCATTACCTTCAACACCAGCATGTCCTGGCACGAATATAAAGGTAATCTTTCTAGTCATAAATTGTGTCACACGTCTTGGTACACGTATATCTGAGGGGGCTTCTACTTGCACACATATCTGAGGGGGCTTCCATTTGCACACATATCTGAGGGGGCTTCTACTTGCACACATATCTGAGGGGGCTTATATTTGCACACATATCTGAGGGGGCTTCCATTTGCACACATATCTGAGGGGGTTTCTACTTGCACACATATCTGAGGGGGCTTATATGTGCACACATATCTGAGGGGGCTTCCATTTGCAAACATATCTGAGTGGGCTTCTACTTGCACACATATCTGAGGGGGCTTCTGCTTACACATATCTGAAGGGACTTCTTCATACGAAAATATATAAGGGGGCTTCTTCATACATACATATATGAGGGGCTTTTACAAACACATATATTTGGGAGGCTTCTACATACATCTTTTCTACATATATCTAATTGGCATAGTATCTCTCCAAAATATTGGTAACGATCTACTCGACATATTATCTCTCCATGTATTTTTATGTTTAGCTCCTGATCCTCTGCGATTTTGCTGTATAATATTTATTAATCATATCGCATAACATTTTTATTGTATTTTATTTAAAATTTGGAACAAAGAAAAAGAAACAATTATTTAATTTATAGAACTAATTTATACCAGTATTTGAGAGTATTGTCACAATATTATTTACAATTAATTTATACTGGAATCTGAGTTTTGTCACAATATTCTTTGCATCCAATTAGTACTGTCATCTCAAGTTTTGTCACAATATTCTTTTCAATTGATTTATAATCATTCTGAGTGTTTTGTCACATTAATCTTTCCAACTAATTTATCGAAAATCGAAATGTCCAAGGACACTTGTGGCCAGAATACGGTTTATCTACGAATGTATGTTCGACATAACTGTAACTGAATTTCACAATTTCATGTAAAAAATGGTCATCATCATTTGTAATGGACGAACAACAAGGTATTATATACACTGTCTTGTCTGCTTTTTCCTGCACAACTTAAGAATCCCCGTGAGAAGTCCGCGTGAAATATGTGCATCTATGACGCCTGGTCATATTCTCGAATTTCGTTTCCTTCTTCCACATTATTTAATGTTTTTAAATATACCATTCAGTCTGACGGACATAAAATGAAACTCGTGCGTAACAGACATGAAATGAAGTCTATATTCGTCTGTTTGGTAAGATGTTGTAGATGTAGGCGGGAAATGTAATCGAATTTGTAGAAAAACAAACCAAAACACGTCCAGACGGCTAAGTAAAACTAGACAGTGGAGAAAGGAGCCAATTCTGGGTGGTTCCCTTTTTTTGTGTGCCAAGGGAGAGAATATGGGAGTGATGACGACATTACGCAAGGCAACAAAATATAAATCTCTGTCTGTGGGTCAAGGAGCAGGAGGTCATAGGTCACTGGAACTATCAATTTATCTACATATATCATTCTACCAATCTACATACATACCTACCTAACTATAAACCTATATACCTGTCTATCTATCTGTCCGCCTGTCTGTCTGTCCGTATGTCTGTCATGGTCGATTATGACGGACGAACATCATCATCATCATCATCATACGTGTGAATGCAGGGTCTGTTGTGTTATATTCTGAGGTATAGACTCACAATTTGTTCTTCTCTGTTCATAATTTATACTATTTGCAGCACAGTAATGATGATTACAACAATGACGATGATTGAATTCACAGTAGATTACAATTATTCGCTTGACTGGAAACACACGTACACATAGGCGTTTCGGAAAAAGACCTTTCTCAAGACAACAACTACATGAAAGAAACGGCAATGGTTATGATGACTTCACAATAGTCAAAGGAGACACATATACCGGGAGGAGGTGAATCAAAAATGGCAATGCCTAAACTGGAGAGATGGGGACGAAAAAAGTGAATGGAACATTAAGAACATAATAGATTACAACGAGGATGCATAGGTCACGTAATGAGAAAGGAACCAGCGCAACCAGTCCTTCGTGCACACAACAGCAGAAGATCGGCTGACAAGGCACGAGGATGATCCAAAATAAAATGGGTGGTATTGATTGTCTAATCAAAGAAATATTAAAGAGACACGGACTGACCATGTCCAATGTGACCCATGTGTCCAAAGACGGACAAATCCAACTTCCCACCAACCCACGAACTTAACGGCACAAGTGAAAATAGAAATAGATAAATAGACAGACAGGTAGATTAGATAGACAGACAGGTAGATTAGATAGATAGATAGATAGATAGATAGATAGATAGATAGATAGATAGATAGATAGATAGATAGATAGATAGATAGATAGATAGATAGATAGATAGATAGATAGATAGATAGATAGATAGATAGATAGATAGATAGATAGATAGATAGATAGATAGATAGATAGATAGATAGATAGATAGATAGATAGATAGATAGATAGATAGATAGATAGATAGATAGATAGATAGATAGATAGATAGATAGATAGATAGATAGATAGATAGATAGATAGATAGATAGATAGATAGATAGATAGATAGATAGATAGATAGATAGATAGATAGATAGATAGATAGATAGATAGATAGATAGATAGATAGATAGATAGATAGATAGATAGATAGATAGATAGATGGATAGATAGATAGATAAATAGATAGATAGATAGATAGAGATTGAAGTTAACACATTTGAACATCCTTATCACAACCATCAACTTCACCATATAACACCGAAATAGCGCAGAAGTATATCATTCCACTTTTTGCAATGATTATCATAAATTTTCGGCCTAATTTAAGCACGCCCACACATCAACCTCCACAGGACTTACTACTATTTAGATCATTCACGACGTGCTCCGAATTAATGTATCTTCATGGATAATTCCCCACGTTTAGCAAATAGTTCAGAGACGTTTATAGCCCATTTTGGTATGAATTCCAATATACCTTATCGTTTACCATATCTACGGGAGCATGTGATAACGGAGTTCTAGAAGAAGGATCTTATGTCCAAGGTCTATCTATCATGGTAGTCACATGGGATGGGACACACATGGGACTCACCTAAAGGCATAGTTGTTTTTAAGGAAATAGGAATTTATGCATGGAGGGTGCATGTTTAGTCCCTGAACGGAGACATTGCAATGCAGTTGTATGCCAGAAGCATCACGGCATGCATGGATGTTAGCACTTCTGGGCCAGCTAATTCATTCTTCTTAAGTCAGATCTCGCCCTTGTGTTGCCGGGGCCCGAAAGGGGAGCAAAGAATAGCAACACTGTTTACCTTCCACGCATGTCGTAAAAGGCGACTAAGGAGGTTATGGGATGGAGGTGGCTGTCCCATCCCATATAGGGTCAGTGACTCAAAGCCATGCTGAAGTCGCATGTGTCAGGCCGAAAGGCGCAGATATCGCTGCAATGCTGTAAACTATGACACAACGCATTACGTTCTCCGGACTACAGCCTGCTAATCTGCAGGAGTTTGAGAACGTACGCAGAAGAAGAAGAAGTCAGATCTGTTGATCCTTCATCAGTAATGGTGGTTCCATCATTGTCCACCACCTTTGACCTTGGAGTTTGCCACAAAAAGACAAGTGTGTCATCTCCGCTGGCCTTCTTCTTTTCTTCCTACACGAAACAATTTGACAGAAGACAGTAACAAGCCCTTATGTGGTCACCTGAGGGTAAAAGAAACAGAGGAAGACCTAAAACAACCCTTAAAAACACCATTCTTAAAGAAGGGGAATTAATAGGCTGTAAGACTATCCAGGAAGTAAAGCTGCAGACAGCGGACCGCATCATATGGAGAACTAAAACCTCTGCCCCATGTGTCGCTTGTGGCACGAAAGTAACTAACTAAAAAATCCAGACAAGACATGCAGTGAAGACTAAATTTCTCACAGATGACAAGTCGTCAGCCTATCACCTAACTTTCCTTAATCGTCTCCTACGACATGAATGTAAAGAAGACAATATGCCTATTCTTCACACACCGAATTAGAAATCCAGTCTGCAATTACCAAACGGTCATTTCTGGCTTCACAAAAAAAAATCAAACATACTTCATAAAATTATTATTTATTAACAGCGATTTCTGAAAAATGCAGTTACGTTGTTTTTCTAGAGCTTGTAACTAGACTCATCTAGACCGGTTCGACCACATCACGTCCAGTTGGAGAAAGGTTTATATCTATCTCGACACAGACGGACAAGCGTGCATGAGTCATCGCTAGGATGTACGTGCTTTTATGTATGCGAGATTGACTCATGGTGTATGAGGACGTTTCACAACCGACTCTATTTCTACGATATAACAGGCAAAATTGAGAATATCGTTTCTTAAATTTCGGTGAATGTCTGGACGTTTTAATTCTTCATCGTCATCATCAAGTGCCGTCTCCGCAACGAAGGTTGGCTACAACAGATCTCCAGCATCCCCTGTTTCTTGTTTTGGTGGTGCACTCTGCTAGACTGTAACCTGTCCATCCTGTGATGTTACTCTCCAACTTTTATCTCTGTCTGCCTCTTGCTCACTTCCCTTTGACTTAACCCTCAAGTAATATCTTCAATAAGGTGTCATGTCTTTTAATGTGTCCAAAGTATTTCTTCAAAGTATTCAAAGTAATTTAATTCTTCATTGTTTCTGAAAGTACAGTCATGTTATTTCTTGAATGTTGATCAAAGTTGATCTGTTATTTCTTCAATGTTGGTGAAAGTTTAGACATATTTCTTGAATGTTGGTGAAAGTTTAGACATATTTCTTGAATGTTGGTGAAAGTTTGAACGTGTTGTTTCTTGAATGTTGGTGAAAGTTTGAATGTGTTGTTTCTTGAATGTTGGTGAAAGTTTAGACATATTTCTTGAATGTTGGTGAAAGTTTGAACGTGTTGTTTCTTGAATGTTGGTGAAAGTTTGATCGTGTTGTTTCTTGAATTTTGGTGAAAGTTTGAATGTGTTGTTTCTTGAATGTTGGTGAAAGTTTGAACGTGTTGTTTCTTGAATGTTGGTGAAAGTTTGAAAGTGTTGTTTCTTGAATGTTGGTGAAAGTTTGAACGTGTTGTTTCTTGAATGTTGGTGAAAGTTTGAACGTGTTGTTTCTTGAATGTTGGTGAAAGTTTGAACGTGTTGTTTCTTGAATGTTGGTGAAAGTTTGAAAGTGTTGTTTCTTGAATGTTGGTGAAAGTTTGAACGTGTTGTTTTTTTAATGTTGGTGAAAATTTGAAAGTGTTGTTTCATGAATGTTGGTGAAAGTTTGAAAGTGTTGTTTCTTGAATGTTGGTGAAAGTTTGAACGTGTTGTTTCTTGAATGTTGGTGAAAGTTTGAACGTGTTGTTTTAACTTTTTTTGAGTTAATTTTATAAATAATATTCCCTTTTATTGGAAATTCAGCCTAACGACTGTGTTTACCTGGTCATTAACTTCTCGTGGTTACCTGAATTGTACTCACTTCTTGATTCGTGAGATCATGAAAGAGGTCAAGATCACAACAACACTTTTGACAATAACTCGTGACAGGTTCATGAAAATCCCATGAAACTTAATGAACACAAAACTCTATGGCCATATTATTTAATGCCTATAAAAGATTGATAGTTTTCGAATAAATTCAGTTGAAATTTCAATTTGCAAGTATGGCTCATCTCACTACGTAACAACGATGCATCCTCAATTGACGCTTAACAATAACAAAGTAGCCATACAATTTAATGTGATTATAAGAACCATTGGTCGCCTTTGGAGGCGATTTCAACAAATTAGCTCAGTATCAAACCAGCCACGCAGTGGAATGCCATGTCACAACTCATGCCGAAGACCGCTTCATACGGCTGCGTCACCTCAGGAAACGATTTTCATCTGTGTCTTCCACAGTTCATTCAATGCCAACAGCTCGTCGAATTTCAGATCAGATAGCGAGGAACCGGCTGCACGACGCTGGTCTTTGGGCTAGAATATCCTAAAGATGTCCTGTTCTTATGGACCGACATTGCGAGAACCGACTGCAATGGGCGAACCAGCATCGTCAATCGACCGTTGGCAATGACTAAAGATGGATTGGTTTAGTGATGACTCTCATATTTTGTGTGCTCCAGCGACACGACAGACGGAGAAGAGTTTACCAGAGAGTCCGTGAGAGCTACGCAAAGAACAGCGCTGATAAAGCTCATCCACATGGTGCTGGAGGTGTACTGATGTGGGAGGCGATCAACTTCAATGGAAGAAATTCCCTTGTGCAAAATTAAGGACTCCTGAATGCCAAACCATACGTTGCTTAAATTGTTCTTTGTAGAGTGTGAAACAAAGTCTGCAAAATCTATCTATATGTCTGTCTGTCTGTCTGTCTGTCTGTCTGTCTGTCTGTCTGTCTGTCTGTCTGTCTGTCTGTCTGTTTGTCTGTCTGTCTGTCTGTCTGTCCGTCTGTCTGTATGTTTGTCTGTCTGCCTGCCTGTCGGCCTGCCAGCCTGGCTGCCTGTCTGTCGGTCTGTCTTTCTATAAATCTTCATTATATTTATGCCCCTATCTATATTTATTTATTTTCTAGCTATCTATTCAACCATCTATTTTTTTCTTGATGACCTGACTACAAGATGGTATATATATTTTTCTAATGTCTTCTTTTCTCATCATGGCCACTCTCATTATGTTATTTTTAATTATGCCGTTTCTCATGTCTCATCAGACATTCTAGAACATTTTATTATTTCACTCAGTGAACTTGTTCTGGTAGTAATTTGACAGAGTAATTTTCCTGTCTCAGAGTAATTTGCCCGTCTCTTGTTACATATCAGTGTTTGATAAATGTTTTAATTTTTGCTCAATAATACGTACTTACTGCGCAAAACTGAAATCCAGCAGGTAAATCAAAAAAATATGGTAATGAAGTATTGCTAATCACTGAAGATATACATAACAACATACGCAGATCGACTTTTCGACCGAAATGCCTTTATCAAGACAACAATTAAAACAAATTTAAAACATACAACAGAGAACGGACAGTAAGGATATATAAGTAAGAATTTGATAAAGTAAGGATTTATGTTTGCTCACTTGGCCTTGAAATCAGTGCTTCTCGTACATTTTTGAACCGGCCCCAATTGGTGCAACATTTCTTTCCTGGTTCCCCTATTGCCTAAAGAAAATATACTCTGCCGGGGGGGGGGGGGGGGAGAGATGAAGATAACTCCTCATGTACCAAGTAAAGGTAGGTCTCATGGCAGCATCCTGCAGCCAGGGATGAAGATAACTCCTCGTGTACTAAGTATCAATAACTTTTAGATGGAGTAGTCACTTCCCTTTTCTGAGTAACCATGGTTTTAGAATCTCTATCCACATATTGCGTGTTTGTTTATTATTCTAATGTCCCTCTTCCTGTGAACCCATTGAACGGGCTTGTGCCATCACTCTCCTTAATATTTTCCGTACCCTAAGGGGGACATGGAAGACATAAAGGACAAAACCATGTATAAATCTTACGGAATTTAAATAACCATGCAAGGTGTTAAGTCAGTCAATTTGATTTTAGCCATCACTTTTTTTCTCTGTTAAACACTTGCAGCATTTGGTGTTCTACGTTGTGTACGGCCGTTCTCAGACTCCAGCAGATTAGCACAATGATGTTTGGAGAACCAGGAACAACTTAAATACGATATCTGCATATTTCCGCATGAAATATCCGAGTTCGGAATTACTTCAAGGTCACTTGACACTCTATGACATTTGACAACAAACTCCACCCCAAACCCTCTTAATCGCCTAGTATTATACTCATGGACTGGTTGCAAGGAATCGTTAAAGAACTCACTGTCAGTCTTTTAATTAGACCAAGATAAATTGGAAGACCTTGCACAAATTAGACCAAGATAAATTGGAAGACCTTGCACAAATTAGACCAAGATAAATTGGAAGACCTTGCACAAATTAGACCAAGATAAATTGGAAGACCTTGCACAAATTAGACCAAGATAAATTGGAAGACCTTGCACAAATTAGACGAAGATAAATTGGAAGACCTTGCACAAATTAGATCCCCATGGCGCTCCACAATCAAAACAGACGCAGCATCCTGTGAGAAGAGGAGAAGTGCAGCAACTCAACAGCAGAGAGTAGATAGAAAGTCACGGGTAGACAAAAAAACCATCTACAACCATCTACCCGCAAAAAATCCAAGGAAATTTGTGACCAAAATAAGGTTTATTAGTCTTGCACGACCTCATACAATGCCATTGCACAGATTCAGAGTATTGAAGATCAATGGGACATGATAAAACATTCGATAAACCAAACATCTATAGAGGCACTACCAGAAGTGAAACATACAACAAAACAAAAAAAAGAAGAAATATTAGAATTGTTGAGCACCAGAAGAAAAATAGAAGAAAAACTAGAATTGATGAGCACCGGAAGAAAAATAGAGGAAATACTAGAATTGATGAGCACAAGAAGAAAAAATAGAGGAAATACTAGAATTGATGAGCACCAGAAGAAAAAATAGAAGAAATACTAGAATTGATGAGCACCAGAAGAAAAAATAGAAGAAATACTAGAATTGATGAGCACCAGAAGAAAAATAGAGGAAATACTAGAATTGATGAGCACCAGAAGAAAAATAGAGGAAATACTAGAATTGATGAGCACCAGAAGAAAAATAGAGGAAATACTAGAATTGATGAGCACCAGAAGAAAAAATAGAGGAAATACTAGAATTGATGAACACCAGAAAAAAAAATAACCACAAGATAGAGGAATATCAGAAAATACATGACGAGATAAGAGAGAAATGCAAAATAGCAAAAGAAAGCTGACTGAACAAGAAATGCATGGAAATAGAATCACATTACCACCAAGATACAACATTACTACATAAGCAAATTGAGGTGATAACAGGGAAGTGAACAAAGTTACAGGGTGTCTAAAATCTAAGACAGGGCAGGTGTTAATGGGAAAAGATCACATAGTACACAGATGGTCAGAATATATCAAAAGACTTTATGATGACAATAGGGGTGCAAAGGGAACGCATTGCTCTAGGCGGACCCAGGGTTAGCAGATAACCAAGATCCCAAATGTACCTCCACGTGGTGCACCCTGGAAACAGAAATACAGCAGCTCGTGCTGATTCTGGCCAAATCATTTGGGGATCGTGTCCGAGAATGCGGAGGTAGCAGATGGAAAGAGATTTGACTGCACAAGAGACAGACAATATCTCCGACACCACCAGCATCACCACATATAGCAACACTGTCGACATACAGTGAAGCTAGTCAGTCCAGTCCGAACATTGGAGGGGCGGCCAATGTAAAATGCACGTAAAGGTAAATGCATGGCGAGAGACAAACATGTTTCACACAGAGTACAATGAAACAATGAAAGGGCAGAACAGCGCTAGAGGGCAGCGCGAACTGCAAATAGAAAGTGAAAAGTCCCTAGGAAAGGGAACTACAAGCTCCGTCAGCTCGAGACGGGCTTCTAGTTACCAGAGTTCCTAACAGGCAGAGACCCAGACCCACCCATCGGTGTTTGGTAAAGCAAAAGACCTAACCCAACTCTAATGTCGAGCCCTCCTAAACCGGAAATATGCTTGCAAAGAGAAAGGGTTCTGTACCCGATGGGTGTAGGCAAGAAAGGGACAACGATGGCAGTCCTGGCCCAACTCTACTGTCAAGGTTTCCTATACCGGAAGTAACTTGCAGAGAAAAAGGGTTCTGTACTCGATTCGCTCAGGCACAAAAGGGACAACGATTTAGCCCTGGCCCAACTCTACTGTCAGGTTTTCCTACACCGGAAATACACTTGAAGAGAGAAAGGGTTCAGTACCTGATGGGCTCAGGCGCTATTGGGACAAGGACGCTCAGCTCGAGAACGCCTTGCTCTCAAACGCGTGGTGTGAGACTCGAACTTGGACAAGGGGTACACGATGTCGATGAATGACACCTCGGCTAAGAGGGCGAAAGAGCCAGGGTCCAACTCCTCTGTTGAGTTCTTCCCCTTAAGGAACCAGGCTCACGGATGAGAAACGGTTCAGTACCCAATGGGCACAGGCACAGCACGTCCAATTACACGAGACAAGTTCATAGACAGTGGAACACCTCGTATGAGTCAGACTAAGAGCAAGAAAATAGTCTGGGCGAAGAGTCTCCACTACGCGTGCCTGGAGACAGATATAGAGGCTGTCACAGGCTAAGGGTAGCCCACCCGAATTGTCAAGGCATGCCGAAATCGGATGTGCTAGGCCTACAAGGCGCATAACGGTGGCACAACGTAATCACGCTCCCGGCGGAAATCGCACGGATATCCGTGATGGTTACAATGGAGCGAACGAAAAACAAACAAACAAACATGATGACAATAGAGCCGAGATAAACATAAAAGATAACGGTGTGGGTCCATCAATACTCACAGCAGAAGTAATGGAGGTACTAAACCACATGAAATATGGCAAAGCCCCATGACCAGTTTTTGCCGAGTCACGCGTAAACTGTACAATGGGAATACACAACTATCAATGACGTCATATTGAGCACATATATTTCATTTCAAATTTAATCAAAACCAACTTTTTAGACCACCATTATATATATGGTCACATTGATTTATATACCAGAACGAGCTTGTCTTGTCGTGCCTTTGGCATATCTGTTCATCTTGCTACAAAGTATGACTTTTTGTCACTCCGTATTCGTTTATATATATATATATATATATATATATATATATATATGCACACACAATATATATAAAAGCTTTCATGCTATCAAAGCGAACGCGATACGCCCACACAAATGAATGCAATGTTTTTATTGCAACCCAGAGCCCTATCACAATAGCAGTTAGTTTTTAGATTCGACTAATAATATGATGTAACCGATTATTCAACAATTGGCTATCGTCTGGAACAGGGGTTCTCAATTGTATGATATGGCCCCCGAGAGGATACATGATTTTGCTTAGGGAATGAAATGGAAAAAATAAAAAAAATTTGATATGGCGCTATTCAACAGTATTTTCTATGTTCAGTCTGAACAAACTCTGATGGGTGAGACAGACTAGGACGATTAATGAAAGCATAATACTGAAATATCTACTTTATAGAAAATTATAGTCTGAGAAAAGATCTCAGAGTCGACTTCTGCTTCGGCACAAAGATGTATACTTCTTCTTCTTCTTCTTCTTCTTTCTTAAACTCCTGCAGATTAGCAGGATGTAGTCCGGAGAACGGGATTCGTTGTGTCATGGTTTACAGAATTGCTGCGATATCTGCGCCTTTCGGCTTGACACATCAGACTTCAGCATGGTTTTGGGTCACTGACCCTATATGGGATGGGACAGCCAACTCCATCCCATAACCTCCTTAGTCGCCTTTTACAACATGCGTGGAAGGTAAACAGTATTGCTTTTTTTTGCTCCTCTTTCAGGCCCCGCCAAGACACGGGCGACAAAGATCTATAAAAACGTGATATTTATGATACAGGCAATTTTTACGGAATCATGGGAACGCGCAGCGATGGATCGTGGGAACACGCAGTGATGGATCGTGGGAACACGCAGCGATGGACCGTGCTGCATGGAGGGAAAACATTCAGGAATAGTAAAGAACGAAGGAGACAATGATATCAGCTACTACAAGGGCTGCACGACTAAGTCTTCTTCTTCTTTCCTTCCTCTTTTACCCTTTAATGGTGTCGAGGGAGATACAATGTTCTTGTTCTCGCTTTTCTGGCAGCTTCAGATAATGTTATTTGGTGTTCGTATAATGTCTCTTTGATATTGTCGATCCAGTGTACTCTAGGTCTACCCTTGGCTCTTCTTTCTGCTTCTCCTCTCCTTGTATATGCTTTATAAACTAATGAATCACACGGCATTCTATCCAGATGACCAAACCATTGTATCTGTTGGTTTTGTATGTATTGTAGAATTGATATGACACTCACTCTTTCTCTTATGACATCGTTTCTAATTCTGTGTCTTCTGGTCACTCCTGTGGCTTTTCTCAGACATCTCATCTCTGTTGTAACCAGTTGTCTCTTATGTTTTGTTGTTAAGAACCATGTTTGACATTTGTAGCACAGGGTTGGAATGGAGATACTTTGGATAAGATGCTTTAAGTCTAAGTAGTTACACAAAAATGTACTATGCTACAGGTGGGCCTATGATTCTTTGTACATAATATGGGAGATTCTCTACAGCTTAGATTGTTCTTGTGATTCACATCTATCATCGCCACGGATATTTGATTATATTTGTTATTCATTCATTCATTTTCCTTTATCGCTGAAGTTAGCGCATAGGGCAGAGGTCAAATATTTGTTATAACATCACAAAAAATGATCGTGTTGAAAGGCGGAAAGCTGCCTACTACGTCAGATGTGTGTTGTACGTCATCATGGGCATGGATCAAGGACCATATTTATATATACACTATATATATATTATATATAATTTATCTGTTATATACGTTATATACATATCTTATATACGATATACGTATACAGTCATCCCTCGCTACTTAGCGATTCATTTATCGCGGACTCAGTACATCGGGGATTTCTAAAAACATATTTACAATATGCACACTTTAGTTACATCTACGTATGTTCACACACACACGCGTATCATATTTATATTATTTATACATTATTTCATGTATGTTATTTATACTATTATTATTTTATTTACATGTTTGAAACTATTCTTTAATGTTCTAATGATAACATATGCACTTGTATGGTTTCATATACACTTATTGATATTATACATACACAAAAAATGTACGTGTGTTAAAAATGAGAGGATGACACTACTTCGCGGTTTTTCACTTATCGCGGCCAGTTCTGGTCTCTATTAACCGCAATAACTGAGGGATGACTGTACTCTTATATACAACAATAATAATATCGTTTGAGAAAAGGTCAATTACTACTATATGAATATCAAGGACCTGATTGATGGTATAACAGAAAGTTGTTTCCCCTGAAATTAGCTGAAGAGAGTTCTGTATTGAAATAAGTGATACCGGATAAGAATGTGGTACCGACAAACACACTTCGGTTAATATTTCTTTTTTTTTCTGATCTCGTTCCCAAACTCCTGCAGATTTGCAGGATGTAGTCCAGATAACGGAAAACGCTTTGTTATAGTTTACAGCTTGACTGCGATATATGAGCCTTTCGGCATAATATATCATACTTCAGTATGGCTTTTGGATCTTTTTGACCTTCTATACGATGGGACAGCCAACTCATTAGTCGCCTCTTACGACATGCACGGCAGGTAAAAGTGCTACTATTCTTTGTTCTCTTCAGATCTGGGGATACACACGAGTGAATTTGGTTATTAATAAACGGTCCTCGAACACAGAGCAATTTTAAGTAATTTAATCCACAGAGATAGATTATATTCAGAAAGATTGTTCACAAACGAAACAACTTTGAGAACCACTGTTCCTGAACATCAAAGAGGTATTTAGGAAGTGACATTACTCTTTTTTGCATATCGCCATTACTCCCTATGAAATTTGGTTATGTATTTGTGATTGGCATGTCGGAATGTTGGTTATGTATTTGTGATTGGCATGTCGGAAAACGAATTTTTATAAAAACAAGGGAATATTTTCTTTTCTGTTCGTTCTCAAACTCCCGCTACACTTGTGTATTGACGGAGCCAGCAGAGGTAGCGATGAATAGTAAAACTGGTATCTACCATGCATATATTATATGGAACAAAACAACAGCTCACAAACACATACATGTACTCACAAACACACATGCATATACTCACAAACACACATATACTCACAAACACACACACATATACTCACAAACACACACACATATACTCACAAACACACACACATATACTCACAAACACACATACATGTACTCACAAACACACACACATATACTCACAAACACACATACATGTACTCACAAACACACATACATATACTCACAAACACACACACATATACTCACAAACACACATACATGTACTCACAAACACACATATACTCACAAACACACACACATATACTCACACACACACACATATACTCACAAACACACATGCATATACTCACAAACACACATGCATATACTCACAAACACACATACATGTACTCACAAACACACATACATATACTCACAAACACACACACATATACTCACACACACACATATACTCACAAACACACACACATATACTCACAAACACACATACATATACTCACAAACACCTATGCCTATACCCACAAATGCATGCATGTATCACACTATTGTTTGGATAAAAAGACATGAGTCGTTGGATCGCTGGATCAGCAAGCAAACTGGCATGTACGTCGTAAGAGGCGGGTAAGGAGGTTTTGGGGTAGAGGGGGGAGCGTTTGGAGATAACTTTACCATCCCATAGATGTTACGAAGTGAGCCAGAAACAATTCTGAAGTCGGATGTATCATACCGAGTGATGCAATTATCGCAGCCAAACTATAAACCATAACACATCGCGTTTTGTTCTCCAGATTATATTCTGCTAATCTGCAGGAGTGTGAGAAAGGACACCGATGAAGAAAAAAAATCATCATATAAAACAACAGTTCACAAACAATTGCATAAATTATATGGAACCAAACAAAAACAGCTCACAAACACATGCATAAATTATATGGAATAAAACAACTCACAAAGACATGCATAAATTATATGGAACAAAAAAACAGCTCACAAACACATGCATAAATTATATGGAACAAAACAACAGCTCACAAACACATGCATAAATTATATGGAAGCTCTTATATTATCTTATAGAAGTACAAACGTCCTGCACAATTTCTAGGTGAATGTAGCCCAAAACAAGGATGCATTGTTAATGCCGTTCCCGCCAAGCTGCGATACCTTGCGCTAGCGCATATATTTTTGTCTCTTAGCGCACAGAGTTTGAACTTGGCGCACAACACTTAAGGAAAGAAATATGTGTCAATTTTAAAGTAATTTTTAAAAAAAATGTAGAACTGGTTTAAATAGGATATAATGAAGACGAAAAACTTTACTTAGGTAGGTTTGAACATATGAAATTATGTTCTATAAAGTGATGTTCTATGAAGTGATGTTCTATGAAGTTATGTTCTATAAAGTGATGTTTTATGAAGTGATGTTCTTTGAAATGATCAGGTCATGGAGATTTTTGTTCGAAAGCACTATTGTCTTTGATGGCACTATTGTCTTTGATGGAATATTACTTATAACGTTACTTTAGTTGCGTGAATTACCCGACATATACGACTACGGCTGTTGAAGGAAAGATAACATGTTTAAAGTGCTTATCTAAAAAAAACCGTTGTAGTCGCTCAAACATCGGCCATGCCACTTCTCCTTTCATGAAACAGATACGGTAATCCTGGGAACCTACTGTTAACTGTTTTTGTCTGTGATAGATATTTCACGCCCATGCCCGGCACATCATGAGGGACTTCTAAGGATTTTTTGTGGGTGAAATTTGCTGTCCATTCTCACAGAGATTCATAGTGACACAGAAGCCTAGCTGAAATCGGATGACTCATACATGAAGGCGCAGATATTTCAGCCAAACTGCGACACATGACTCAATGCATTCCGTTTTTAGACTGTATCCTGCTAACCTACAGGAGTTTCGGAGTGAAAGCAGAAGAGGGTACATCAATGTAGAAGTCTAGAAGTGGACGAAAACGAAACACAATATTTAAGACTTGAATCTAAGACTTGATATTTTTGAAATATAAACAAATACAAACACTGCCAAATCATAAGATTTATGGCTGGTGTCATTTAAAAAAATTTTTGGACCAATATGGCAACCATATTTTGATTTTCAGCTTAAAGACCGTCTCGCTTGACCAGGATCTGGTAAAGACCAAGGTACCGAAAGTAAACATGACTAAAAAAGGCTGATTTTTAATTATTTCCCTGAATTAAGTTTGTTTCCCTTGGCTTTTTTGGCATGCGACTCCAAGTATATAAATAGGGACAATCAAAGGGAGCGACAATAATCAAACACGTAACAAATGAAAGCTTATTCATTTCTGTACCGAGGTCTTTACCGTCGACGGTCGCGCTTCTTGCATGGCAGGCTATCCTAGAATACTGACGTCATTGTTTCAAAATAAATGAGGTTGCCTTGGCCAGAGATTGAACGGTTTATTGACGTGGTTGTGTTGTGCATTCTGGGACTGTAGGTTGCGTCATCGAAATGAAATCAATCATTTCACAGAAACGTTTTGGCTGTCTGCACAAGTTCACTGTGATACTATGTGTTTTAGGATTAACAGCAGATATAAATAATGTTTGTACACGCTTTTAAAAAAAAAAAATCGTTCTCAAACTCCCACCGGAATTATTTTTTTAATCAAGAAATTGGCCCTATTAGATTTCCAACAGGATGGAGTCCACAGAACGGAAATGTGGTTGTGCCGCCAATGGCCTGACACAGTCGTCTTCGGGGTGGGTTTAAGTAATGAGTTAAATGTAGCACTATTCATCATCATTAAGTGCTGTTTCCGCGACGAAGGTTGGCTGCACACTCCAATATTTTCTGTCTTTTGCCTTGGTGGTGCACTCTGCTCGACTGTAACCTATCTCGTGATTTTTCTCTCCCACGTATCTCCGCCTACCTCTTGCTCTCCTCCCCTCGACTTTATCCTCAAGTAAGATCTTCAACAAGGTGTCATGTCTTTTAAAATGTCCAAAATATATTACTATTATAACACTATTATAACATTTTAATAGTGGTTAAAATGCCGCCTACGCCACCCGGCATGGCACCTGATGATGATGATTATAACACTATAGCACGTTTCACTAGCTGTGCCCACAAACAAACATAATTATCTAATTAACCGTCTAATGTATTAATACCATTTTTTTTTGCATACGATGTTATTTTTTGGTTAAACCCTACAAATTTATATTTTATATTTCTGCATCATGTCTAGTTTTCATTCACGATCTTTGATCTTTGTCGGCATTACTAATTATTGTGTCTCGAAAAAAAAGAAGATTGACCACTTCAGACACAGATTATTCGAGTGTATTAGACATAGGGGCGCCTATTATTACAATAATGTGTCCACCATGTTTGCATATAAATGATTACCTGTTAAAGATGATTTCTTAAATGATTGGTAAACGAGATACTTGTGACCACATCTGTAAAATAGCAAGTACCAACGAAGAAGATAACATAAAAGACAAATTGAACGAACTACTCTTTGCAGACGACCAAGTACTAATAGCAACATCAGAAGAACAATTGCAAGAACATATCAACAGACTCCACACAACATGTCAAACATTCAACAGGAAGATTAATATTGAAAAGACAGAAGTAATGACAATAGCAAAGAAAGAAAGAAATATCACTATCTCCATCGACGATAAACACCTTAAATAGGTAATTGAGTTCACTTAATTAGGAAGCATTATATTGAGTGAGGGGAAATCCAACAAAAAGATACACAATAGATGCAACAAAACATACCAGATCCTAGGATAGATAACACGATGACAGATAATGTAAAATCAAGAATAAAAATGTAAACATAGACACTAAAGTTGCATTATACAAGACTATTATTATTCCATCACTGTGCTACCTTTGTCAAACCTGGACAATGACAGCTCAACATAAAAGAAAAATAGTGACAGCAGAAATGACATGTCTACGAAGAATACTCGGAGTGTCATTAAGAGATAGAATTAGAAACGATAACATCAGACAGATAACCAAAACAATACCAGTATTGGAACGCATAAAAAAACAAACAACAGATCAAGTGTTTTTCACACACTTCCAGATTACCAACAGATAGCATGCCACAAATGGCCATGACACACATACATAACGGTTATAAAGCCAGATGCAGACCATGTAAAAGTTGGATCACAGAAATCAAAGAAGCCACAGGAACAAGCTTACAAACAGCGCACATGAAGGACATCTCCAGAGAACTCTTCCATCCCTGACGCCGCAAGGAAAACAAGGGCCACAGCGTATAGATAGAGTGCGCTACTATACTGGACCTTCATTGATATATATATATATATATATATATATATATATATATATATATATATATATATATATATATATATATATATATATATATATATATATATATATATATATATATATATATATATATATATATATATATATATATATATATCATAATGAAATATTGCTTCTCTAATGTAAATTGGACATTTCAGATTTCGTTATCCGATACTTCAATGTTGGTTTACCTATCCATAAGACATGGATATTCCTCTTTTCTGGGTTTGAAATGATATAGTTTTCCTCGAGTAGCTTCATTGCAGAAATTCTTCACAATCTTATTTGTGATCTGCTCTAATGTCATAAACATTATTCGTAGACTCATTTTTCCTACTAACTACACACTTTATGTTGAGACACTTCTGACGGAGAATTTGAGCGTCAAATCTAGATACATCGTTTAAACACCGTCTGTCTTGTGTTCAAGAATACAGAATCGTGCAATTTCACGCTTAAATCATGCCAATTGTACACAAACGAATCATGTGCAAATGAGGTCTTGACTGTAAACACCCTAATTTGTGAGTGTAAGATCTGTGCTCACATGTAGACTTTTGATCTATGGCTGCATTTTAATGGAAAAAAATTCCGCCGATGACGGATGTTTCGGGCAATTAGGGCAAATAAAACGGCGACACGACGCATTTCCATTCTCTGGACTACATCCTGCCGGAAATCTAGTTGGACCAATGAATGTACGCTGAAGAAAAAGAGGAAAATTTAATTCATAGGGTCTATGACATTTCAAATTCACACACACACAATTTTACTTATATGCTTTATATATTTTCTGAGAGACATCATTTTAAAGTTGGCAAAGCTGGTGAAAAGTGTTGTAGTAAGGGCAGATGAGACACAATGATAGTAACATATTGTTTCTTGTATCCCAAGTCAAATGACGCTGCTTACGTTTCTGTAAACATCTATCCATCCTGTGCACTGTCCATCATTTACAATAACGATTTTCCTCTTTTCGTGAATTTTCCTGTATTCTCTTTTTCTGTATTCGTAAAAAAATGGCTTGTTGCTGTTTAGTATTTAGTAAAAATATACAAATATTTAGTTGTGAGACACAATAAAATAAACAAGCAACAAGACACGACAAAATAAACAAGAAACGAGGTAAAATTTAAAAAAGAAACTAGCACTGTGCTGGTTTTCCTCTGGACAACACTGAAATATGTTACCAATTTTATGTTGTTATATTTTTATCATTTTTCTTTACCCACTTGTATCATCACTAGATTGTCCACCATTTCTACTCGTCATGTTATGTCTGTCTTCTCCTACTTTGCTGGACCCCACCAGTTTTGATCGTTCTCTTCCCTATGACACCTTTCTTACCAAGCTTATATCTCTTCTTCCTACCATCCTCATTTGTGCTTTTGTTACGTTCAATATTTTTTACTTCGTTTGTTGCTGCTCTTCTCATCAAGGCTTTTAATCGAAACGTTGTCTGTCGATGAGTTTTGTTGCTATTTTGTTTCATTGACTAATGTTGCTAACAAGTATACCCATTTCTGTTCATTTTTATATTTGCCTTGTGTTACCTCAGTTCCCCCCCCCCAATTTCCAGTTTCGGTTTTCCTTCAGACACTCTCGCTTTATCTTAACGAGAGTTGACTTGTTGCAGACAGGGTCATGTTTAGACAATCTGGGATATGTCTCTTATCAATCGTCGTCTTGTTCGACACTTACTCCTTCTATAATCAACCATACCCTCCATCATATGCATTATATGTTGTTATGTCTCTTTATATGACCAAATAAAAACGCCTTCGCTTTCGTGTCATTTTTTGTTTATAAGCTAACCCTCTTAGAAGTTAATCATCACTTCGTCGTCTGTTTCCGCTGTCTACTTCGTCTGTTTCCGCTGTCTACTTTGTCTGTTTCCGCTGTCTATTGTATTCACATACTCCTTTTGTAGCATCTCTTGTCGAGGGCAACACTTCTCTTTGAAGGTAACTTACTAAGTGTCCATGTTTCACTGACATAAATTTGCTACTGATGAAAATCTATAAGTAGAAAATCTGTCAAAAAATGTCATTACGCCCTCGCTAGATTTAAAATGGCTGCTTGATCAGAAGAAACGGTAATACGTGAAAAATAGTTTTTTCTACTTCTTCTTCTGCGTTCGTTCTCAAACTCCTGTAGATTAGTAGGATGTAATTCGGAGAACGGAATGAGTTGTGTCATGGTTTGCAGCATGGCTGCGATTTCTGCGCCTTTTGGCCTGACATATCCGACATCAGCATGGCTTTGGGCCACTGACCCTATATGGAATGGGGCAGCCAACTCCATCACATAGCCTCCTTAGTCGCCTTTTAGACATGCATGGAAGATAAACAGTGTTGCTATTCTTTGCTCCCCTTTCGGGCCCCTGCAACACACGGGAGAAAATAGTTTTAAAATCAATTGTTCACAGAATGAGCTAACGATTTACATGCATTTTAAATTATTGCTAGAAATCGATTGATTACGGATTTTCCACAGAAAATATTGTAAATGCGCGTTTCCAATGACGCTTTAATTCACAGCGTTTTTTAAAATATTTATATCGCAAGTATTTCTGACTCACGAGAATACATATTAGAATGGCACATTGACAAAACGTAGACCAAGTTTGACAGTAAACAAATAACAAAAGAGATTAACATCTGCGCATATAGACAGACAAGACTACGCTGACACACAGCCATCTGGAAATTGTGTTACCTTCCAACTAGTCACTCATGTGGGCTGATCTGTGTTTTATCATTGACGTGACACAAGCTATGCTCATGATGACCAATCAAAAGACAACGAAAAGCACGGATCAGGCGACGGGATTGACCAGATCGATTAGATATACTGAAGTGACCTCGTTGTACTCTCATCATTATTAAGTGCCGTCTTCGCTACGAAGGTTGGTTGCAATAGACCTCCAAAATCCCCTGTCTCTTGTTTTGGTGGTGCACTCTGTTAGACTGTAACCTGTCCATCTCGTGATGTTACTTTCCCACTTGTATCTCTGCCTATTTCTTGCTCGCCTCTCTTCGACCCTCAAGTAAAGTCGTCAACAAGGTGTCACGCCTATTAAAATATCTAAAATATTTTATTTGCTTGATCTTTATTTCCTTTAATAATTCTTTCTTCATATTAAGTGTTCTTAGAGCCTCTTTGTTTGTTTTATTTTCTTTCCATGATGTTCTCCCTATTCTTCTATATACCCACATCTGAAGAACGATCAATTTTATCTTTTAATTTGTGTCTATTGTTCATGTTTTTGCGCCATACAATAATTTTAGAATAGATGTAGCATTTTATAATTCTTGACTAACGGGAATTGAACCAGTCCGTTCAACGGCACCAAATCGCCTAGCAACTATTAAACACGCGTTTTCCCCGTACTTGACTAACCGCATCTCCAAAAAAAGATGCGATTTCATCAAGCCTTTCAAACCGTGCACATGAAGTCACCAGAACGGACCGATCGAGACAAGGACTATTACAACAACAACAAACATCCCGTACAGGTATTGAAATATCCTCAGTAACAACAAACATATAACATAATATCCGTATTAGTTATACAAGGGCCGATAGGTCTTCTTGTAAACATGGATAACATATATAGACATTACAATTTAGCTTTTAACTTGTTTGTAATTTGTTTAGATGTTAATATTTTCCTCATGTCATTGAAAGTACTTTTAACCATTCTTATTCTCCTTTTAACTTCTGTTTCACATCTGCCATCATTTGTGATTATGTGTCCAAGATATTGATATTGTTTTACTTGACTACTCTAGTTACCATGTAAGTACCATCACCTGCAACGAAGCGGCAAGTCGATGTCCAGAGTACCACTAATAACGTATAACTCCGTAGTTTGAAGAGATAATCCACATGAATTTGCAAGAAATTCGCTTTGTAAACAAATCGACGCGAGTGGAATTCCAACCTGCCACCTCTTGAACCCAAAGTGAACGTGTGGGTTCCTACTAAGACCGGGTATAGACCTGTCAACAAAACGTAAAAAAATGTTGTTTATTTTTTTAGCTTCGTTGGTCACTATTTATATACTTGGCGTCGCATGCCTAAATAGTCAAGGCCGACCAACGAAACTCACGGAAACAAACAAAAATCATTCTTTCAGGTCATGTTTGCTTATATACACAGGCCTTTTCAGGGGTCCGGTGGTGGGCTGACAATACATTTTATTTTGAACGGAACAAAACGAAGTTTTGTTTATATTTCCCCGCTGTCCCGTTGTTTTTAACTGTTGACCTGGTCCCGTTTTTGGTCATATCAACATCCTCCAGCATCTGTTGTACGAGAACATCGTCAAAGCTAGTAAAACATCTTGTGGCATATTCTTTTCAGAACGTGGTCTTCCTAATGGATTCTCTGAACACTCCACGATTCTGGACGAACTGACCTCCCGCAGCTAGAAACTTGTTTACGCATGTCTAATCTATACCCTGCAGGAATATGTATGGAACTACTGTCCAATTAATTTAGGAGAGCGCGGAAATGCGCGAGCTGACACGCTGGCTACAAGAGTACCGAGGTGGACACTTCGAATATGGACACAGGTCAGATCTTGAGAGGAGTGCTGGATACCATATTCATCATTATGTGAAATATTCTTTCCAAAACGTGGACTTCCTAATGGATTCTCTGAACACTCCACGATTCTGGCCGAGTTGACCTGCCGCAGCTAGAGACATGTTTAAACAATCTGATATATCACTGCACCATCGTCGTCTTCCGCGCCCTCTTTCCCTGTTGCTATTAACTCTGCCTTCAGCTATTAATCTTTCCATGCTGGTATGTCTTTTTATATGACCAAAAAAACACAACGTTCTTGTTAAGATGTTGTTAAGGAGCCAGTCCTCATCGACAGTTATTGATGTTGCCACATCTTGATATGTCTTTTTAGCTGTCCATGGTATGTGTACAATTCTTCTGTAGTATCTCATGTCAAAAGCAGCGATTCTCTTTGCTACTGTTTTATTTAATGCACATGCCTCTCAACCGTATATTTCCAATATAGATCATCAAGGCTAGTAAGACAAGATAGATCTTCAAGGTTAGTAAGACAAGATATATCATCAAGGTTAGTAAGACAAGAAAGATTGTCACATCTAGTAAGACAAGAAAGATTGTCACATCTAGTAAGACAAGAAAGATTGTCACATCTAGTAAGACAAGATAGATTGTCACATCTAGTAAGACAAGAAAGATTGTCACATCTAGTAAGACAAGAAAGATTGTCACATCTAGTAAGACAAGAAATATCATCAAGGTTAGTAAGACAAGACAAGACAGACAGACAGACAGACAGACAGACAGACAGACAGACAGACAGAGAGATAGATAGATAGATAGATAGATAGATCGATAGATAGATAGATAGATAGATAGATAGATAGATAGATAGATAGATAGATAGATAGATAGATAGATAGATAGATAGATAGATAGATAGATAGATAGATAGATAGATAGATAGATAGATAGATAGATAGATAGATAGATAGATAGATAGATAGATAGATAGACAGACAGACAGACAGACAGATAGGTAGGAGATATAAACAACACTGAGTGACAGCAGCACTCTGCGAACTATGAGTCTGTGTGACCTTGCTGACTAAATGACCTTACGACAATACCGGACACATGACTCCATCACGACCGATGAGGAATCGCTGCGCTAACGAGCTCGTGATTACATTTTCTCTCGATCATGTGACATTCCCGCCCTGTGTCATGTCTCGTACACCAAGTCTTGTTTCAGACTACAATGTTGGATTGGATGGGATAATGACAATTAATTTTTCACTTTTATTCAAAAGAAAAAAGAGTGACTATTTGTAAATGATATGTGTCGATTTATTTAAGGAGTAGCTGGTAAGTGAACTAGATGGACCCATGCACCTAGATACAAGAGTTAGAAACGCGTCACACTTAAAGGGTATTTCCCACGGAATTTCTCGTGTTGACCCAATTCTCAAAAAAATTCAAAGCGAATTAGAGGCTACAGAAATGTGGTTTCTGAGAAGAATGATGAAAATACCATGGACAGCTAAAAAAACGAATGCAGAGGTCTCATTTATGCTGGCATAAAAAGATTAATCATATCAAACATTAGGGGCAGACAGTCAAGGTTTCTATGGCATGTGTTGAGAAGAACACAGCATGAACACTTAATAACCACTGGAACGATCACGGGCAGAAAAGATAGGGGACGACGAAGAAAAAAGTGAATATTGCTTACAAAATATTGCTGGGATGTCTGTGAAATTTCGGCGCAGCCCGGGCTAGAGAATAACTATCACACCATCAGGAAAGTAGGTTTCAACCTATCCATTGCTTCAAGCCACTGCAACCAAGATATGGTTAACCATGCCCATTTCCCGCCACCAATTGACTACTGGTTGTGCCGAACTTCTATATTTCTCCAGGCATGCAACCAAATGTTCAAGTCAAAAGGATTGTCGCGTCTTGAGTCACTGTGCCTCTCTGATCGGTCTCAGCCATAGGAAAAACAGTGGTGCTAGTTTCCTCCTTCTCAGTGCTGCGCAGTACATCTCTGGCTCTCTCTCGACCACAGAGGCTGCATACATGTATAACAATAACAAAAACATATTGCAACAACAAAATAAAAGCATGAGAAGCATAATTGTATAGATGACGTGCCATGAAGCTTCTATAAAAAGATAACCTCAATATAACGGCATATCATCTACTGAAGGTTCTGTTGCATGGGTTGTTTGTCTAATGAGCCATTGGTGAGACCCACAGACGCAACCGCATGCGCCTGTATTCTTCTCAGCACATGCCCAAGAAACCTTGTCTGTCTTCCTCTAATGTTTGATATGATTGGTCTTTTTACGCCAGCATCAATGAGAACTTCTGCATTAGTTTTCTTAGCTGTCCATGGTATTTTCATCATTCTTCTAAAAAAAACCACATCTCTGTAGCATCATCTAAAACGCTTTGAATCTTTTTGTGTACAGTCCATGCTTCACAAGCATAAAAAAGAATTGGTTCGATATAACATCTCAGTACTCGAATTCGGGTCAGCAGTGATAGTCGTCCAATACACAAAATGGTTCTCATTCTTTGGAATGCTGATTTGGCTTGTGCTGTTCGACTCTTTATCTCCCTTTAGCATCTACCTTCTGATGTTAACAGGGCGCCACGATATTTCACTTTTTCAACTTATGTTAATTTTGTGTCTTTAATTATTATGTTGCATCTTGGTGGTGTATGTCTCTTTGAGACATTCATTATTTCTGTTTTCTTCTTGTTTAAACTGAGGTCTTTATTTTCACTTTCTTTCACTACTTTTTCTAATAGGGCTTGTATTTCCTATTAGCTTCCTGCGATCAATACTGTGCCGCCAACATATCTCAAGTAATCGGTGCAGCCAAAAAGACAATGCTATCCACACGCTTGGAAGAAGTGGCGACACAGATGTACGTGAAGTTTGGTGACTGAATTCACACTACAAGAAAAAACGATTTGCCATCTCAAATAGCTCTGCTGGACAAGATCTGCGGCAATATCTCGGGGTTGGTAATCACAGTACAGCGTATTGATGAACTCCACTTAATCAACTGTGTTACTAGTTTAGGGTAATTATGCAGTGGATATACTCTCACTGTGGAAAACCAGGAAATGAAAAATCAGATCAACTGGCTAAGGAAGGTGCTGCCGAAGACCAACCAGATGTATCAATCACCTACCATCAGAAAAACAGAAGATCAAGTCAATAAGAAAGCCACAAACACCAACACAAGATGATTATCACATTATGAATAGATCAGAACACGTTGTAATTCTACGCCTCAGAACGGGACACAACCGACTCTGCAGTCACATGTACACAAAATTCATGATTTGCAACACGGCCATATGCACATATGGGCAGGAAGCACAGAGTGCCACACATATACTTCAAGAGTGTTCTGAAATGCTGAGGCAGACATATTGGACAGAGGAAACAACACTGGAATCAAAGCTCTATGGTACTCTGTATGAACTACAAAAGACATTGAGTTTTATTCAGTAAACAGAATTACAGATATAGACATGTTTCAAGTGAACGAAAGAAGAAGAAGAGCAATTTATGAAATCCATATCAGCGTCTGACTTTAACTAAATAATGGGGACGAAGAAGAAGAATAATAAGCTACACTATTCGGAGCACATAATTATTACCGTATGGAAAACTGTTAGATCCGCTGAAAAAAATTTAATTCATATTTCTCAACCCACCTTAAACTTTTGTGTCATGTTGTGACAGGATACATGTTAAGTCAGCGTTATATTTAGAAACTCAAGTGTAAAAATACCTGGAGATATTTCTGCAACAAAGTAAATATTTTAGTATATAATGAAGACACGAAGACATGGGCGGTTGAAGATGATACACGGAAAGTAATGAAAGAATAACAGCGAACAAAAAAAAAAGAAACATTTAATATGTGTAAATGCAGCTACCAAAAAATTCAGAAGCATTGAAACAGTTTTAAGTGCAACTTCTATCTTTTTGTCTGTCTATGTGTTCTGTCTGTCTGTCTGTATGCCTGTCTGTCAATTTATTTATCTATCTGTCTGTCTAATCTATCTACATAGACAGCTCGTGAGGGCAGCGCCATGTGCAAATAGAAAGGAAAACGTTCCAAAGAAATTGGAACTACAAGTTCGTTCCAGACTAGCTTCTAGTTACCGTTGCTCCTTACAGGCAGAGACCCAATCGTGGGCGTTCGGCCAAAAAGGCAGTCCAAACCCAGATCTACTGTTGAGTTTTTACTATACCGGAAACATGTCCATGGAGAGTAAGGGTTCAGTACCTGATAGGCTAAGGCACAAATGTGATAAGTTATTCAGCTCGAGAACACGCACTGCTCCAAGCGCGTGGTGAGACCAAGCATCAGACGTGGACCAGGTATTCACGATGAGGGTATACGACACGTCGGTTAAGAAGGTGAAAGAACCCCGGTCCAACTCTCCTGTCGAGTTCTTCCTAAACCGGAACCAAGCTCGTGGATGAGAAAAGGTTCAGTACTCGATGGACACAGACACAAAACGTCTAATTACATGGGACAAGTTCACTGGCCGCGGAACACCTCGAACGAGATATACGTCAACGACAATCTTTCGGCGAGGAGTCAACACGAACAAACGCCGCCTGTCGACAGATATGCAGGCTTTCACAAGCTAGGAAAATCCACTATTCGAGTTAAAGGTATGACAAATGCGGATGTGCTGAGCCTCGAATATCCGGGCCACAGAGTGAGCAGACCGAGGTGCAAATAACACAGTTCAACTGTTGAACTAGCAGCACAACGTTCTTCAGCTCCCCGGTGGAAATTACACGATTTATTCGCGGTGATTAGCAGAGAGCAAAGACTGAGGAAGAAGAAGTATCACAATGTGTGGAAGGTCACTCGTCTACTGAAATAATGTGTGAAAATGTGTGGGAAATCCCTCTTCCATTGGAATAATGTGTGAACATGTGCGCGAAATCCCTCTCTCACTGGATTAATGTGTGAAAATGTGCGCGAAATCCCTCTTCCACTGGAATAATGTGTGAACAATTTCGGAAGGTTTCTCTTCCACTGCAATAATATAAGAGAATATATGGGATGTCCCTCTTCCACTACAATTGTGTGTCAAAGTGTGCGGAAGGTCCCTCTTCCATTGCAATGGAGTGCGAAAATTTCCTGAGGTCCCTCTTCCACTGCAATAATGTGGGAAAATGTGTGGAAATGTGTGAAAGAGTCTGAGAATACGACGACTGGTAGTAATTAGAAAATAAAGGATATAAATGAAAGTGTTTGTGAAGTTTGTCTAAAAATGTGAAGAATGCGATATACCAGGTTTGACAGATTGTCCGATAACAAGCGGCGATGAGGGAAGTTTGCCTCTGAAAATTTTTAACGGTGTTTTGAGGAATAAGATACATAATGGGTGAAAACGTAGATATGAAAATTGGCACAGTCAGGGCATGACGGACGGCTTGACGAGGTATGGGGAATGAGGGAACAGTAATACGGTTAAGTAGACAGTTTTATTATTCTTAATTGGACAGAGAGTAAGATATACAAACGGAGGAGAGGCATGCATGTGATAAAAGAGGGAAGAGGTATGTCCGGGCATAAATGAGGATAATTATATATAGGTGAGGTAATAAACCGGATCGACGTTTCAAGTTCAACCTTCTTTAGAGGAAAGTGAAAATAGTTAGCATTATAACACTGTTTAAAAATCTGAGATATGCAGGTACATGCTCGACAGTTTTAAATATTTGTGAAGGTAATAGACAGTCGATCTTTCCGGCGTTTTTACAAAGTTACTGCTCTACAACGGAGTGGTTCTGGTTATTTAGTCACCTCTACCCCCGGTGTGATTCCGACGCCCTTAACAACTTTATGTTGTAAAGGCATGTTATCTAGTCGGAATTCGTGATACTATTGTAGCTGGTGCACCTATCGACCTGGTATCTCCGACTTCAGCACCTGTACTTTCTTGGGCAGGACTGTGGTTCTGCTCGATGTCGGGAATGGCCGACAAATCCTAATTTCCAGCCTCTGTTGGCTGGACATCTCCATCTCCATTTCAAGGTGTTTGTATCGATGTAGGGGATGGCTTGACCAATCTTAGTTTCCAGCCTCTGTTGGCTGGACTCATGTTTTGTGTGTTAGTTCACCCCCCCCTCCCTCGGATATCTCTTATAGCAGAACAATATTCCTATACATTTCCAGCAGGATGGAATCTAGAAAACGGAAATGAGTTGTCTTGCCAGTTAACTTACGCTAATGACCGATCACATCCAACAGCATCGTTGCTAACATCTACAGTATGTGTTTACCAATTCTATTGAACGGTGGACGTCTTTAACCATATCGCTAGTTTAATCGGCCAGCCGCGGAAGAGAACTGCTTCTTGTACCAATGAATAGTATAATATAGATGCATAGAAGATTTATTAATAAATAAAATCTTGTAGCAAACAGGATTTGAACAGATCCGATCACATGTCACCTAATCGTTCTCGCAACTTGAGCTCCAACGATTTCCGTCTTCGAACACATTAAGGATTTAGTTAGTTCTTTAAGAATGGCGACCTCCAAACTAATTGCTGCTATGAACATTTTATTAAATACATCTTCAACTTTCATGTAAAGACAAACACAAGTCAAGTCAAATTAATGACTTTGATATATAAGGTAATGAAAACTGACATTTGTTACGTTAATCAAAGGGAAGTAAATACGGTGGAGTTTTTTTTAATAAGGGGAGATAACCACAAACAAGGGTCATAATTCATGTGCTGTTTTCATTGAAGATTAAACATATTTGAATGAGTTATCCAAGGAGATTGCGACAAAAGCGTTCAAAGGCGCAAATCAGTGTTTCTCAAACTCTTTCCTGTCACCACCCGCTTTATTGTAAGTTTTATAGACGAACACACACCGCCCCCCTCCCCAACCATAGCCGCAGACTCGCTTTCGACAAGGGAGCGGCTGTTTCAATAAAAAGGTAATCTATTCACAATTTTCTCACACTGGTCTTAGGTTGAAATGTTCGTTACTCGGCAAGAAGCTTAAATCACGCAATTAACAATCACACAAACAACACTGGAACTGAGATCTGAGCATCACACAAACAACACTGGAACTGAGATCTGAGCACTAGACAACGCAATGTAACGGTGATCTGAGCATCACACATCCAACACTAGAACGGAGATTTGAGCATCACACAAACAACACTGGAACAGAGATCTGAGCACCACACATCCTACACTAGAACAGATATCTGAGCATCACACAAACAACACTGGAACTGAGATCTGAGCACTAGACAACGCACTGTAACGGTGATCTGAGCATCACACATCCAACAATAGAATGGAGATCTGAGCACTAGACAACGCACTGTAACGGTGATCTGAGCATCACACATCCAACAATAGAACGGAGATCTGAGCACTAGACAACGCACTGTAACGGTGATCTGAGCATCACACATCCAACAATAGAACTGAGATCTGAGCACTAGACAACGCACTGTAACGGTGATCTGAGCATCACACATCCAACAATAGAACGGAGATCTGAGCACCACACAACCAACACTGAACTAGGTCAGTCAGCATAAGATTACATATACAGCTAAATATCATCGCAATAACCTGGTATACCAGAAACTCATTATATACAGTACAAATAATAACAGAAACTAGCTATATACAGTACAAATAATAACAGATACTAGCTATATACAGTACAAATAATAACAGATACTAGCTATATACAGTACAAATAATAACAGATACTAGCTATATACAGTACAAATAATAACAGATACTAGCTATATACAGTACAAATAATAACAGATACTAGCTATATACAGTACAAATAATAACAGATACTAACTATATACAGTACAAATAATAACAGATACTAGCTATATACAGTACAAATAATAACAGATACTAACTATATACAGTACAAATAATAACAGATACTAGCTATATACAGTACAAATAATAACAGATACTAGCTATATACAGTACAAATAATAACAGATACTAGCTATATACAGTACAAATAATAAAAAAAACTAGCTATATACAGTACAAATAATAACAGATACTAGCTATATACAGTACAAATAATAACAGATACTAGCTATATACAGTACAAATAATAACAAATACTAGCTATATACAGTACAAATAATAACAGATACTAGCTATATACAGTACAAACAATAACAGAAACTAGCTATATACAGTACAAACAATAACAGATACTAGCTATATACAGTACAAACAATAACAGAAACTAGCTATATACAGTACAAACAATAACAGAAACTAACTGTATACAGTACAAATAATAACAGATACTAGCTATATACAGTACAAATAATAACAGAAGGTAGCTATATACAGTACAAATAATAACAGAAGCTAGCTACATACAGTACAAATAATAACAGATTCTTGCTATATACAGTACAAATAATAACAGATACTAGCTATATACAGTGCAAATAATAACAGATACTAGCTATATACAGTACAAACAATAACAGATACTAGCTATATACAGTACAAATAATAACAGAAACTAGCTATATACAGTACAAACAATAACAGAAACTAGCTATATACAGTACAAACAATAACAGATACTAGCTATATACAGTACAAATAATAACAGATACTAGCTATATACAGTACAAACAATAACAGAAACTAGCTATATACAGTACAAACAATAACAGATACTAGCTATATACAGTACAAATAATAACAGATACTAGCTATATACAGTACAAACAATAACAGAAACTAGCTATATACAGTACAAACAATAACAGAAACTAGCTATATACAGTACAAACAATAACAGATACTAGCTATATACAGTACAAATAATAACAGATACTAGCTATATACAGTACAAACAATAACAGAAACTAGCTATATACAGTACAAACAATAACAGATACTAGCTATATACAGTACAAATAATAACAGATACTAGCTATATACAGTACAAACAATAACAGAAACTAGCTATATACAGTACAAACAATAACAGAAACTAGCTATATACAGTACAAACAATAACAGATACTAGCTATATACAGTACAAATAATAACAGATACTAGCTATATACAGTACAAACAATAACAGAAACTAGCTATATACAGTACAAACAATAACAGAAACTAGCTATATACAGTACAAACAATAACAGAAACTAGCTATATACAGTACAAACAATAACAGAAACTAGCTGTATACAGTACAAATAATAACAGATACTAGCTATATACAGTACAAATAATAACAGAAGCTAGCTATATACAGTACATATAATAACAGAAGCTAGCTACATACAGTACAAATAATAACAGATACTAGCTATATACAGTACAAATAATAACAGATACTAGCTATATACAGTACAAATAATAACAGATACTAGCTATATACAGTACAAACAATAACAGAAACTAGCTGTATACAGTACAAATAATAATAGATACTAGCTATATACAGTACAAATAATAACAGAAGCTAGCTATATACAGTACAAATAATAACAGAAACTAGCTACATACAGTACAAACAATAACAGAAACTGGCTATATACAGTACAAACAATAACAGAAACTGGCTATATTCAGTACAAACAATAACAGACACTAGCTACATACAGTACAAACAATAACAATAAAGAATAAATATAATTGGGGATTCTGAAAAATGTTGTTAAAATAGAAATATGTTATAAATGTATGCGCTATAGAGGTATTTCACTGCATATTTATGTGTGTATTTATATATATATATATATATAATTTTTTGCGTGTCTGTGTATATGTTTTAGTGTGTTGTGTTTTGCAGAATCTATATGCCCGCGCGTTTGTGTAACGTCATTGTTATTCACCAGGTAGGTGGTTCAGCACAGTCATAATGTCAGGTAGTTTCTCAGGTAACATACTAAAATTCAAGAACTTAACAGGTAAATGTGTAACTTCTCAGGTAACAATTCTCCAACACACAATGAACGTCTAGACCAGTGTTTCCCAACGGTTTTTTTACCATGCCCCATTAAGTCTTTCTAAAATTCTGGTGCCCACATATGTAACAAATACATGTATGTAATATTAAAAAATTGAATTATTCCCTTACATTTAGGGAATAATTGTCTCATGAACAATCAAATTGCTTCCACCCAATGGGGCGTGGGCCACACGTTGAGAAACACTGGTCTAGACTTGACATTAAATATTTATTGGAGAAAAGAGAATAAGAACAACCGTTCACATCTCCACGACTTTGGGGTGTGCTGGAGAATATTGTGTTAGGGAATATTGTGTTAGGCTCCAATGTTTCCATTGATCAGCAACATAGTCAGACATGATGTGGTCGGCATAACGTCCGCGGCCTTTACTCTGTCAAAAAAATCTGGTACCCATTTCCTTAAGTCGGCTGGAACGCGATCAGATGCCAGATAATACATAAAAGCAGAATCAAAACACAGCAGAATCAGCCTTCTTACGTGATGTTTATCATTATTGTTGTGTTATTCGTTGGTCACTAATTATATACTTTGTGTCGCCCGAGTGTGACCTACCAACGCCTATTACAGAAATTCATGAAAATAATAAAAACATGGTTAAATATGTGAATTCTGTTTGTAGTGAATTCTGTTTGTAATGAATTCTGTTTGAAGTGAATTCTGTTTGTAGTGAATTCTGTTTGTAGTGAATTATGTTTGTAGTGAATTATGTTTGTAGTGAATTATGTTTGTAGTGAATTATGTTTGTAGTGAATTATGTTTGTAGTGAATTCTGTTGGTAGTGAATTCTGTTTGTAGTGAATTATGTTTGTAGTGAATTATGTTTGTAGTGAATTCTGTTGGTAGTGAATTATGTTTGTAGTGAATTATGTTTGTAGGTCTGCTGTTGACGAAAATGATGGATCGATCTAGAAACCGTTGGAGATTTTCAAAATATTTCCAGTTGAAGTGGGAATCGAACCTTGGATCGCCGGGCTAGGAAGGCAGTGCACTTAACGCAGAGTTTAATAATACTAGAAAACAACAGAGTGAAATAATACTGGAAAACAACAGAGTGAAATAATACTGGAAAACAACAGAGTGAAATAATACTGTAAAATAACAGAGTGAAATAATACTGGAAAACAACATAGTGAAATAATACTAGAAAACGAGTTAAATAATACTTGAAAACGAGTGCAATAGTACTGGAAAACAACAGAGTGAAATAATACTGGAAAACAACAGAGTGAAATGATACTGGGAACAAAAGAGTGCAATAGTACTGGAAAACAACAGAGTGAAATAATACTGGAAAACAACAGAGTGAAATAATACTGGAAAACAACAGAGTGAAATAATACTGGAAAAAAAGTTGAGTAATATTATTGCTAAACAATGTTATTTGAGAATTTGCAAGGCTAAATTATTTCTACGCGCCTTATCATTAGCTCTGATTTCGATTTAAAACCTCGCCTTGATGTAATCTTCCTCCACATCTCCTTTACCTCGGGCTTCCAAAATCTCCAGCAAGATTTTATCTAAACCAGACTTGTATTTTGTTACGTCCACAGACATAAGACAAATGAGTCATATACGGAACTGGTACAAAACAGCGTTACCACTTCAGGGTTTTTTTGTTTCCTCAGAACTGGGAACTTTTTAAAATTTTGAGTGTAACTATGGTACAAAGCATACCGCGCGTAACCATGACTATCAAACTAGTGAGTTTGTTTTTCGTGACAGTATTCACATATTTACAACACTAATCATCATCATGTGACTGCTTCAAAAAGACGCGAATCATCAACATGCGTTCTCTACAGTTTACAATATTGTGCTGGTCCCTTCACTTATTTCAGGTCGTTTCATTTTGTTCCCTCTCGGTGGCTCTTTTCCATGTTTCCCTGTTTCTTTGTCTTTTTCTCTTACCTGTTCGACGTTCCGTTGAGCGTCTTATGTGTACGGTTTTTACTTGTTGGAGGTCCAGTTGAGGATTTTATATGTAGTGTTTTTACCTATTGGAGGTCCAGTTGAGGATTTTATATGTAGTGTTATTACCTATTTAGGTCCAATTGAGGGTTATGCGTGTAGATTTTTTACTTATTGGAGGACCAGTTAAGGAATATGTATAGTTTATTTTTCTTGCTGGAGGTCCAGTTGAGGGTTAAGTGTAGTTTATTTTACTTGTTGGAGGTCCAGTTCAGGGTTAAGTGTAGTTTATTTTACTTGCTGGAGGTCCAGTTCAGGGTTAAGTGTAGTTTATTTTACTTGTTGGAGGTTTAGTTTAGACTTATGTTTGTACATGTATTTACTTGCTCGAGGTATAACCAGGTTCCAGTAAATAACTGTGTAGATGTATTTACTTGTTCGAGGTATAACCAGGTTCCAGTAAATAACTGTATAGATGTATTTACTTGTTCGAGGTATAACCAGGTTCTAGTAAATAACTGTGTAGATGTATTTACTTGTTCGGGGTATAACCAGGTTCCAGTAATTAACTGTGTAGATGTATTTACTTTCTCGAGGTATAACCAGTTTCCAGTAAGTAACTGTGTACAGAGAAAAAACATGACTTGAAAGACTGATTGTTTATTACTTCTGTACATTTCATTGTTCGACCTTAGCTTTGTTTGGCATGCGGGCTTGCTCGAAGTTTACTCGAAGCCATTGTTCGCACATTTTTTCCATAATAGATGTGGTCTCAACCTCTTCATCTGCGTTTTGTTTAATATTCATTACTGATTCTATCCGTAAGTGCAAGTGTTGAAATGTAGGTTGTGGTACTGACCACACTATTGCTGCAGAATGGTTTTGGTACTGACCACACTAATACTGCAGAATAGCTTTGGTAGTGACCACAATAATACTGCAGAATAGCTTTGGTACTGACCACACTAATACTGCAGAAATGCGGCATGTCAACTCGCCAGGAATCGCGCAGTGTTCAGGGACTTCATAAATAAGTCCATGTTCTAGAAAGAATATGTCACATGATGATGATACACATCTTGTGTATCCCAGAGTTCTGCAGGGTGTCCTGTATATCCGTGACATTTCCTGCCTATTTGATCCAGTTCTGTACGTGATAATAACATCTGCGAATATCGTGTTTGCTACGACATAGACGGGGCTGTATGTTGGGCCACTTAGCTTTACAGATTTTGAATAACACTGGTCACAATAGCGACCCATAGCACATGTCACAATAGCAACCGATAACACAGGTCACAATAGCGACCCATAACACATGTCACAATAGCAGCCGATAGACATATTGGCCAGAGGAAACAACACTGGAATCAAAGCTCTATAGGCCACTGTATGAACTACAAAAGACAGTGAGTTTTATTCAGGAGACAGAATTACAGATATAGACATGTTTCAAGTGAACGAAAGAAGACTCCACTACTTAGCACTCCGATAACACAGGTCACAATAGCGACCCATAGCACATGTCACAATAGCAACCGATAACACAGGTCACAATAGCGACCCATATGGTAATCCTGGGCATATACATAGAGTGACTAACATCCACCATCCGCGGAATGAATGCTACAGCTTACTGCACCATAGCAACCCCTGGTACTATGATCGCTGTACAAACCCCGTTTTCGTTCTTTTTTCCCAAATATAATTCTTAAATATAATTCTATTATGACATTCAATACAAATGTACTGGGTTGGTGTGGTCTTTGTCTTTATTCTTTTTGTTCGGTCGTTTACTCATCTTTTTGTTCGTTTCGTTTACCTATGTATTTACGTTTTTTATGTACTTTCTGACCTTCCGGCATCTCATTTCCATATTTCCGTTGGATACATTTTTTTGTTGTAATAATTTTTCCAATCGGTGTCTTTTGATGTTTTGTTTGTGTCTTGATAAAGACCTGTTGGTTGAAACGTTGAATATGATTTGTGTATTGTAATTTTTATGATTTCATTTGTTCTCATCATTGCCCATCATTACCTACTAGTTTTAGCTATAGTCTGTCGTCTCTCATTGAAGCGATATATAAACCTGTGTTTTACGTAAGTCTAATCATATAATTATATTTAGATTAATAAATGATAAACATAGACAAGGGAAATAATCACACAGGTAGGCACTAATTGGCTAACGGGGATTGAGCTGTGATCATAGTCCCCCAACCCCTATCTAGTTCACCGGGCAATGGTCAATTCCAAAGTACATCGCACAGGACATTGCCGTGAAGTACTTCAAATATTGCATCACTTCATTGTATTCCATTGTACTTTCTATGCACGGTCTAAGGTTCACGAAATGGTTCCACTTAGAACAGTTGAATGCAATGCTCGACTCAACATACACCCCCTCAGCTATCACATCAGTCCATCATCTGCACCACTGATGATTCATCTAACTCAGTTTTCATTATACCACATCTCTTCGTGAAACCCTTTCGTGCAATAATGTAAAACTTATGTTTATACTATCTTTATTGATGTCTTAATTGAGTTCTTCTTCCGCGTTCGTTCTCAAACTCTTTACAGATATCATTATTTGGTCCTTGAAACAGAATGTGTTCTGTGTCGTGTTTTACGACTTCGTTGCAACATTATTCTTCTTTCCTTCCTATTGTCATGTATTTTAATGTTTGATGCAGTTATTCTTAAAGGAGAATATATTTACAAGTAGGAAAAGTTTGTTGAGACCTCGCGAATATATTTGTAATTAGTTTTTATTTCTTGATTAAGACTCTTTAACCAAAACTCTGAAATCGTCAATGTTTATATCATGTATATATATATTAATCATGTCTCTGGCCAATGCAGGCCCGCTTGCCCGGGACAGAGAGGCGTGCAGGGTATTCACGACAAAGACATCGTTCTGGAAAGAATATGTCACGTGATATATATTCGTACGATCGAACTGGCTTTTGAATTGTTACTGCTTGTTCTTTTTTTCCCGTTGTTTACTTCGCTATCGAATTAGTCACAGACGCTCACATTTTGAATTATATTATGAACCTTTTCCTCGCATTTCTTAGCGATATGTCCTATTAACTTTTATTATTTTTATTATTTATTGTTATTATTATTATTATGGTTGAGTTTTTGGTCATCGTCGATCACGACGGACGAACATCACTGGAAATGTTTATAAGCAGGACCTATTCTGGTATTTTTAAAAGCACGAATCGATACTCGTATTTTTAAAAGCACGAATCGATACTCGTATTTTTAAAAGCAGCATCGATGCTGCCATATGTATGTATACGCATCACTGATACTTCTATTTTTGTATCCAGGATAGATTTTGCTATTTGTATGTACAGGTTTTGTTTGTTAATTGTGTGATTAAAGCCTCGGTTCGCGGCACGTCTCTTTCAACATTAGACAGGAGTCTATGTTGGTTATATCAGGCCGTATATTTTTTATATAAGCTGCACTGATACTGGAATTGTGTATTAGCAGCATCGATACTGGAATTTTGTTTAAGCAGCATCGATACTGGAATTTTGTTTAAGCAGCACCGATACTGGAATTTTGTTTAAGCAGCATCGATACTGGAATTTTGTTTAAGCAGCATCGATACTGGAATTTTGTTTAAGCAGCACCGATACTGGAATTTTGTTTAAGCAGCATCGATACTGGAATTTTGTTTAAGCAGCACCGATACTGGAATTTTGACGACTTGGGAAACTCCACTTGCACTCTATTTAAACTAACTTCATTTTGGTTGTTGAGTCTCTGGATATTGCTTTTGTCATAACCCCACTGGATTGCGGCGCCGGGTCGTCCCTGTCTAGCTTCAACGCCGGTTATAACAGAATATTTAATACTGAACCGCATGATTGCACATATTTAAGGACATAACAAACAAAAATAACAACACTCACTTGAATATAGTATAAAATATAATGAAACAATAAAAGAGGTGATATGATGGCAGTATTACAGTAATTCATACAACAAGCGCGCTCAATTTGTAAACATGAAGTATATTTGACAGAAACATTTCCAGTACACAATTTTTTTTTAAATGATGTAAATACTGTAAAATAGAAAATGTGACACTTGCAAATTTGTAGAGGTACTTTGAATACGTAACATTTATAGAGTGTTACATATATGAATTTTGTTGATGTTCATTTTCATAAAAATAATCGTGAAAACAGTCCAATTTTTAGTTAAGCTATGATTTAATCTTAATCATTCTAAAAACTGGCAAAGTTTGATAAAGTGAGCGGGAGTATTGCATTTTTGAAGGCCAGACTGCACTGATGAAACCAAATTTAAACCATTCTCCGAATGATTCTTCATTAATTTTATTAACTTTGGCACATGAAAACTCCAAGATATGTATCTAATGTATCTAGTATTCCAGTTTTGATTATATATATTTTAATGTTATCTGCAAATGTTCGTGAAAGGAAACATCGTAAGGCCATATGTTACTCTGTTAGGTATAAAATAAATAGCAGGTCTGCATCAGATGTTCGACTGAAATATTTAAATTATCAGATTCAGAAATAACCCACAAAGCAGTAAAATATATGGTGTGCGGTAACACAGAAGACATGAGAGAGTATGACCAGAAATAGGTAGTGTTACTGCTAGTAGAAACGACATGCTAAGAACGAAACATTTTCCTTCTTTGATTATCGTTATTCCGCTGTCACCTTGTAGGTAACACGGGTACTCAGGTGAAGTTCAAAATTTGGAAATTACAGGTTCAAAATATCAAATTACAGGTAAATCGTTTAAGTGGTGGAAGACAGTGGCTAGAAAATACGGCCCCTGGGTCACATCGGACTCGAGAAGCCAAATTTTTTCTAGGCTGCGAGGCCGAACTAAAAGTATTTCACGCGCTGGCCTCAGAGATAAAAAAAAAAAAAACACTAAATTTTGAACTCCAAAGGACTGGAAAAAAAAGAAGCTTCTTTGCCCCATAACACATGAAAAAAACACACATTTCAAACCGGACTGCTGATGTAACAGTGTTGCCAACCTCTGATCTTAATTCAGGCCAAAAAAAAAATTAGTTGACAAATTCTAAAATCGTGTTTCATAAGCTATTTCCATTTCAGGATTCCGAACCAGACAATGAGGTTCCGCGTTGTTTCGGCGCGGTTCAAAATCTAATATATTTGGCTTGACATCTATTAAAGCTAAACAAGTAATATCGTACACACTGGCTTAAAATGTTAAATAATGACAATTCATAGCTGAGGAATTTCTATAATCTTGAGTATACTACCACTTGCACTGAAATTCGCCTTCTATCGTTGTGCTGACGACTGATGACGTGTGGTATACAAGCTCATGTATACGAAAAAAGGGGGTGGAGGTTAAGGAACCCCCCCCCCCCTCCCGGTAGAAAAATCAATCAGAACATATCTTTTAATATGAGAAATGTAGCGAAAAGGCTGCTCACGCACCCATACCCTCATCTCAGATTTATAAAGATTCGCTCAAAAAATGTCATCAAATCGCTTGAAAATAAAAGAATTACACGAAGAAATGAACGATCGATCTTTTTTAGTTTACCCCTCCCCCTCCCCGTCACAACCCCCTACTGAAGACATATGTACATTCTTAGTGATATCTTCTTCTTCTTCAGCGTTAATTCTCAAACTCCCGCTGGATCCCTCTTGTAGCAGGACCATGATCCTACTAGATTTCATTCTCAAACTCCCGCTGGATCTCTCTTGTAGCAGGACCATGACCCTACTAGATTTCATTCTCAAACTCCCGCTGGATCTCTCTTGTAACAGGACCATGATCCTACTAGATTTCATTCTCAAACTCCCGCTGGATCCCTCTTGTAACAGGACCATGATCCTACTAGATTTCATTCTCAAACTCCCGCTGGATCTCTCTTGTAACAGGACCATGATCCTACAAGATTTCATTCTCAAACTCCCGCTGGATCTCTCTTGTAACAGGACCATGATCCTACTAGATTTCCAACAGAATGTAGTCTAGAGAATGGAAATGCATTGTGTCGCCGTTTCATTTGAGCTAATGGTCCGACACATCCGTCTTCCGCGGGTGGTGGTATGACATCTACTAAAATTAAATAATCAAACTTTGTACACACAAATATAAAAAAGTTACTTAAAGGATGACAATTTATAACACGGAAACCTTAAAATAACACAGACTAAGAATAATGTAAATGACTCGGTTGTAAGAAAACATCTCACAGATAAAAAAATAAAAAAAATCACTAATGTTCACCCCAAACACACAAAGTAGAAATGGTTTGATTTTCCACTCAGATAAGAAGTAAACTTGACAAAAACTTGTAAAATATAAATCAATAATATAATAGTAGTAGACCTACAGCAGTAGTAGACCTACAATAGTAGTAGACCTACAATAGTAGTAGATCTACAGCAGTAGTAGACCTCCAAAAGTAGTAGACCTACAATAGTAGTAGACCTACAACAGTAGTAGACCTACAATAGTAGTAGACCTACAATAGTAGTAGACCTACAATAGTAGTAGACCTACAGCAGTAGTAGACCTACAATAGTAGTAGACCTACACCAGTAGTAGACCTACAATAGTAGTAGACCTACAATAGTAGTAGACCTACAATAGTAGTAGACCTACAATAGTAGTAGACCTACAATCGTAGTAGACCTACACCAGTAGTAGACCTACAATAGTAGTAGACCTACAATAGTAGTAGACCTACAATAGTAGTAGACCTACAGCAGTAGTAGACCTACACCAGTAGTAGACCTACAATAGTAGTAGACCTACAATAGTAGTAGACCTACAACAGTAGTAGACCTACAGCAGTAGTAGACCTACAATAGTAGTAGACCTACAACAGTAGTAGACCTACAATAGTAGTAGACCTACAATAGTAGTAGACCTACAGCAGTAGTAGACCTACAATAGTAGTAGACCTACACCAGTAGTAGACCTACAATAGTAGTAGACCTACAATAGTAGTAGACCTACAATAGTAGTAGACCTACACCAGTAGTAGACCTACAATAGTAGTAGACCTACAATAGTAGTAGACCTACAGCAGTAGTAGACCTACAATAGTAGTTGACCTACACCAGTAGTAGACCTACAATAGTAGTAGACCTACAATAGTAGTAGACCTACAATAGTAGTAGACCTACAGCAGTAGTAGACCTACAATAGTAGTAGACCTACAATAGCACCAGTTGAGTTTACGTAGTTGATGTAATCATGTAGGCAAACAAATAAAAGAATTACATGAATTGTCTTGTATCCACAATAGAGCATGTAACATTAAGAGGGAGTAGTTGAACAGTCATGTATGCTCCTTAAGTTCAGAATACGGTGCATATAGCAGAAACCAGTGCTCTACAGTTGATTGATATGATGGGTTTGTGTAGTTCTTCTACGTTGTGAGATCCATAGTTATACCCTTCTTAATAAGTCTTCCTTTCCTTTTGTCATTTGGTGCACATTTTACTGTGTGTAGTTAGTTGCAGACTATTTTATTTAATTTTTAAGAGCATGTCAGATATACGTCCACCACTGTCTTCTTATTGTTGTAGAAACATATTGCTGTTTACTTTCTTCTCATACTTTTTGTTTGACTTTAATTCTTCCCAGCACGTATATTTAGATGCTTTCAACTTTCAAAAACAGTGCTATCACCAACAGAAACATTACTATCACCAAGAAAAACATTACTATCACGAACAGAAATATTACTATCACCAACAAAAACATTACTATCACCAACAAAAACATTACTATCACCAACAAAAACATTACTATCACCAACAAAAACATTACTATCACCAACAGAAACATTACTATCACCAACAAAAACATTACTATCACCAACAAAAATAGCATTAGAACACTTCATTAATGTCTTCTTTATCTTTCATTCTCAAACTCCCGTTGGAATTCTCTTACAGCAGGACAATGGTTCTACTAGAATTCCAACAGGATATAATCCAAACAATGAAAATGCGGTGTGTCGCCACCTCATTTGCACCAATGGTACGACACATCCGTCTTCGGCGGATGTGTACTTACTATTCAGAGCGATGATATATAAGAGGCTGTCCATAAATTACTAAAGATTGACAGCTGTTGACATGAGGAGGGGGTTGACTACAAAAGTTGACGTCAACACTGCTATTTTTAATACACCAATGACACTGAATTTGAAATATTTTTTTTCATAAAATATGAAAAATCGTGTTGCTGTTTTTCTCCCTTACTCCGCAAACATTTGGAGGGGTGTGAGTGAGGTGAAATATGTGAAGACATAATTGTATTCAATGGCGTGAGGAATCCCTGAATTATGGACAATTGTTAATAATAAGGGGGAAGGGGGGTAAAAAATAGCAAAAATTATGTGGAATTGCATAATAGGTTTGCAAATCCCTCTGAAATACAACCTACTAAACGTATTTATATTGCCTAGAAAATCACCACAGCCAACAAATGCTGGGTTGATAGCTACGTCCTGGATAGGATATGCTACCTATCTACATAATGGACATCCTCTTCCTTAACGTTGCTGGTGGATGATAACCTTGGTGGTTCCCGAATTGCTTTAAGCGTTGATAAGGGAACGTTAGATTTCGTTTCACAGCCAGATGTGTCGCCTTGGTTGTATAATATCTATATTTCTTTCACCATATATTTGCTGTTATTTATTAATTTCTATGTTGATCTTCTTCTGTATCCTGATCGTGTTTGTTTTGGCCTTCTTTAGCGTTCGCTTTCTGATAACCACACACGAAAGCCGGGACTTGATGTACCCTGTGTTGCTGCTTTCACGGAAGAGCTTCCGGTCCAGCATATCCGTTTTCGGCGTAATAGCATCGTGTAATTTTTATATTCGCTTGTAGGGAGTTGAATGTGTACGATTCTCATAAAGTGTCCAAACGATATGAATGGTAGAATGTTTACTTGGCATGTCTCACAAACACAACTCGGTTGAACTTTTTCGTGGCTTCAAAGCCGACCGTCCATATTGTATCAACGCTGCGATGTATTGGTGGTGCACCGACCGTCCATATTGTATCAACGCTGCGATGTATTGGTGGTGCACCGACCGTCCATATTGTATCAACGCTGCGATGTATTGGTGGTGCACCGACCGTCCATATTGTATCAACGCTGCGATGTATTTGTGGTGCACCGACCGTCCATATTGTATCAACGCTGCGATGTATTGGTGGTGCCTACAAATTCAACATATTCTTTCTGTTTATTATTAAACCCCCACTGCATATATGTTTTAGCTTTCCAACAGGACTAAGTACAGTGTACGGAATTGCGCTGTGTCTGTTCTTCCAATGGCCCGCCACGTTCGATTTTGGCATGGTAACTAATAGGTTCAAAGTTTTAAAACTTTTTCTAAACCATGGACGTCTGTAGGCATATCGATAGTGGACTAGCCGTACGAGAGAACTGGTTCTTATTCTGTGCCCAATGAACACCCATCTAAATGCTGACTACAGTCAAGCATTCTTGACTTCTTCGCAGCTATCGATATATTCACATGCTAGGTCTATATGATGGAACTAAGTTGCTACGCCGAAGTCGAATATACTGGACCATTCGTGCAATGAAAACGGCGAAACAATGCACTTCCGCACTCTGGACAACATCATGATAGAAATATAGAATTGTCCTACAAGAAGAGAGATCCAGTGGGAGCTTTAGAATGAAAAACACGGTTGCTTTTCGACATGTCGGGAGGACGATCCATCCCTCTGAAATTGTGCTAATCTGCAGGCATGTACGGCGGGTGGATTAACATCTATGTTATGACCCACTGTACCCTTATGATTTATAATTTATAGATTAAAATGTCATTGGGTGTCATTTCCGTAATTAAAATGCTACGCATGAAGTTGTACTTTGGTCGACATACGTCTATCTCGATCTTTCCTTGTTCAGCAGCCTGCGAACTAGTCTCGCGTAATTAGACGATCCATTGCACCGTGTTCCAACGAATACAAAATCCTTGATAACATGAAAGCTGGGATCAGATTTAGTAAACACCTGAAAGTAAGAATTGACAGGATATTACATTGTTTTCGTTCTTTGACAAGGTTCTATTCATTTGCAGTGTTAACATCTCGTTCATGTTGCAGTTCTTACATTCATTTTAGACGTAACTGGCCGATATGGTAACAATTTCTCACCGCTGCCATGAACATATATGAAGATAACTAAAATCACGTTCCCGACCATAAATAATCATGGATTTCTTATTTCGCTGTTCCAACTGTACTACCACTTGCACTAAACGTCGCCAACTATCACCGCGTAGCCTTCTCCGCAGACTTGAGATACATGCTTCGGAAATCGTGGTGGTTTCACCAAGCTACATCCTCCATTATTTTGTTATGGTCACAACTCTAATATAATCAAATTGAACTAATGTCTGCGGTTGAAAAGAGCGTTGCACAAGAGGTATATTTTTTATTGTATACTTGACATAATGGATGATGACGACAACAGGTTTTCAGCAACATTTTAGATCATTGTACTGCGACACTTTTCGATTGTGTCAAACCAGAGGAACCGATCACGGATATTGTTTGCCAGAAGCAATCAATTCTCAAACTGTTGACCATCATCTTGTCAAATGTCCAGCGCTGGGTGATGTTTAACAATTCTTCCTCCTCCAAGGTAAAAAAAGTGGCACACCTTATATGGAACAAAACAACCGATCACAGACACATATATATATCATACTGTGGCTTTAAGTCAAAAGGTATGAGTCCATGGACCGATGAATCAGCTACCAACTAATCACCATGGTACCAATCAAATGGTATGAGTCCATGGACCGATGAATCAGCTATCAACTAATCACCATGGTACCAATCAAATGGTATGAGTCCATGGACCGATGAATCAGCTATCAACTAATCACCATGGTACCAATCAAATGGTATGAGTCCATGGACCGATGAATCAGCTATCAACTAATCACCATGGTACCAATCAAATGGTATGAGTCCATGGACCGATGAATCAGCTATCAACTAATCACCATGGTACCAATCAAATGGTATGAGTCCATGGACCGATGAATCAGCTACCAACTAATCACCATGGTACCAATCAAATGGTATGAGTCCATGGACCGATGAATCAGCTACCAACTAATCACCATGGTACCAATCAAATGGTATGAGTCCATGGACCGATGAATCTGCCACCAACTAATCGCCATGGTACCAACCAACAATTCCATCTTAGCATACGCATTCCGTTTATGATTCTTGAAGCGTTGGGGAGGTGACTCACACAAGCCTCGAATCTACGTGTTACATCGATGCACTTCCTCTAATGTCCTTTTGAATCCGATAAACTCTCTTAGAGATGCAAAACAGCATTGTGCAACCCGTAATCTCCCTACACAATTGTACCATCACCTGGTATGAACACCTTAATTAAAGTAGCCGGCGTTTGATCAAGTACTTACTCGCAAACATATTCCAGAAGTCATATCAGATGTTCCCAAACTGCGTCACTTATCTTGGCTGATACAACAGACCATTGGTCACTTTGCCTATAGTCTTTCATTGGGTCTCTCTTCCAGCAGAGATAATGGGTTGCATTAGATATCCAACTGGATGTAATCCAGAGAAGGAATGTGCGCAGTGTCGCATTTCAAAGAAAACAAGAAATAGCAGAAATAGCATGACTGCTAACAATGTTCAGAGTAAGAGAAGAGACAGGACGAAGAATGAAATAACTGAGGAGTCGAGAGGTTCTAACATCAGACTAAGACTCCTCTTTCAAATGGTGTAGCTGTGCAACTAGACTTTCCCCCCTGGATGTAATTCCTCAAGTCTGGGTGTTTCAATGATAAGAAAGGAGATTAAATAATTGCAACACTATTACATAATAGCAACCTCGCATTGATGTCGTAAGAAGTGACTAAGTTATTTGAGGGGTGAAATTGATTACTACATTCCATAAGTCAAATTGACCTAAAGGTTATGCTGGAGAAAGATGTGTTAGTTCCTAAGCCGCAGATATCACAATCAAACTGTAAACGGTGGCACGAATCATTCTTACAAGATGTAGAGGATCGACTTTATTTTATATAAGTTACACCGTACATACTCTGTTCCTCTCAACAAAGCGGCATGTCACATTGATAATGCTCAGGGAACTCCAAACAATCCACTTTATTTAAAAAAGAATTCTCACGAATAGGATTCAAATCTCCGATCTCTAGAGAGCAAACGAACTTGCACCAGGTGATCCCATTGTCTCCAGACTAAATTCTGCTAATTAAGAGAAGTTTTCCAGGAAAGAATAAGCGCAGACAAAACAATACAGTAATGCTTTATAGATGTTGTGAGTAGAAAGATAGGTGCAACGCATGAAAAAGTTGAACAACAGAAATAAGACAGGACCACTTCACACGAGGCTCATGGGAGGGCACCTACTACTACAATGCCATCTTGCCTTCCTCCTGCAAGACATACCAAAAGTTGTTTGAATACAAATCACACCCGCATAAAAATACTCCAAAAAAACTAATACGGATATTATATGTTTGTTGTTACTGAGGATATTTCAATACCTTTACGGGATGTTTGTTGTTGTTGTAATAGTCCTTGTCTCGATTGGTCCGTTCAGGTGACTTTGAGTGCACAGTTTAAAAGTCTTGACAAAATCGCATCTCTTTTTGGAGGTGGGGGTTAGTCAAGTACAGAAGAACGCGTGTGCAATAGTTGCTAGGCGATTTGGTGCCGTTGAACGGACTGGTTCAATTCTCGTAAATCTCAAGAATTTCTTTAAAAAAATTGTCCTCTAGCTTCCTACTTAAATTTACTTGCATAAAAATACTACAGTAAACTCCTTTATCGTGATTGGGTTCCAGTATAACAGACCTGTGTATAGATTGGGTTCCAGTATAGCATAACTGTGTATATATTGGGTTCCAGTATAACATACCTGTGTATAGATTGGGTTCCAGTATAACAGACTTGTGTATAGATTGGGTTCCAGTATAACATACCTGTGTATAGATGACATGAAATGCTGAACCTGATTATTTCCGTGCATTTCGGTACTCAGCCATAGCTATTTTTTTGACAGGCGATTCAAGTATATAAATAGTGACCAACGAAAACACGACAATAATAAAAAATTTCACAAATGAGGTCCTGTTTATTTTTTTGTACAGAGATCTACTACTGGCGAGACCTCTTCAGAGTAGGAGATATATTCTCAATACATTGAACACTCTGAGAATTGGAGTCTTGTGGGTATTAAGTAAAGTTAACCATCTCATTGAACACTCTGAGAATTGGAGTCTTGTGGGTATGAAGTAATGTTAACCATCTCACTGAACACTCTGAGAAATGGAGTCTTGTTGGTATGAAGTAAAGTTAACCATCTCATTGAACACTCTGAGAATTGGAGTCTTGTGGGTATGAAATACATTTCTGAAAAAGCCATCTCATTGAACATGGGAAGTATGAGCTAATTTCCCTGGGAATAAAAAAAAAACACTAGCATTCCAATGACAAAACAAAAATATGTAACAAACTAAAACCAACAGAATGATTTTTTAAAATGGGGAACATACTTTAGAGAATTAACAATCTGAAGTAACAATTTGTATGCAATACTAAAGAGAGAAAAAAGAGACAGACCTGAACAATCGTTTGCACTTAATATCAAAGAAATTTCGAAGAAGATTCTGGGGAAAAAGCGGGATAGATTGGACTGAGCGGTGACACTAACAGAGTTGCAGTGAGGAGAACGTTCTGTAAAGTATTCGTCACACATAAGAATTGTTGATAATAATTCCTTATAAAATATTTCTAATAAAGAAAAAAAGTAACAGAAAATTCAGCAGTAAAACTGTTCAATGTATGTATTATCAGCAAATAAGAAAAAAAATGGAGACAGCAAAGTTTGCTGTAGACATGCAAATATGTTTCAATGTATCCTATAATTCAGATTTATTTATAGCCAGAATTCCATCTCTAGCAAAGGATTACAAAAAAACCCAGAATGCAACAATAACGAGTGGTAACAAGCAACAATATAAACTGCATATATGTATGAAATATTTGTCTTTTGAAGAATTTCATGAAAATCTCATATGAAATATTTGTCTTTTGAAGAATTTCATGAAAATATCATGAAATATGTGTCTTTTGAAGAATTTCATGAAAATCTCATATGAAATATTTGTCTTTTGAAGAATTTCATGAAAATCTCATATTTCACGTTCATGACAAGAATCTACCCAATGAAAGATTCTCTCAATTTCAATAATGATATAAGATTGTCTGAATCTGAATGATAAGACAATCTTGGTATGAAACTATGAAATGAAATACTTTCAGCCTCATTATATATCTGATACTTTGAGCCATGATGATAATGTTGCAAAACTCACACAATGAATGATATCAACATCACACAATATGCGATATCAACTTCTTTTCTTATAGCACTGGACAATATATCACTATATATCATGGAAAATATGATAATCTGACATTTATGGAATATGTGACATCCTGAGTCTCATTTATGCAATCTATGATACTCTGACATTTATGGAATATGTGACATCCTGAGTCTCATTTATGCAATCTATGATACTCTGACTTTTATAGAATATGTGATGTCCCGAGTCTCATTCATGCAATATATGATACTCTGACTTTTATAGAATATGTGATGTCCCAAATCTCATTCATGCAATCTATGATACTTTTTTCACGAAAAGTATGATATTCTGAGTATCATTCATGCGATATATGCTGCTCTAACTTTCACGGAATATTTCATATCCCGAGTCTCATTCTCGCAATGTGTGATACTGACTTTCAATCATGTGCAATATATGACTGTAAATCTCATGCATTATATTATAAATAACTGATTCTCTTGCAATAAATGATATTCTGACTCCTATGGAATTATACTGTCATATGACGCCCATGCAATAAACATTATTCTGAATATCATTGAACATATGATGGATTTGACTCAACTCATGCAATGATAAATTGAATCTCATTCTTCTGCAACACATTGTACTCTAACTTGTAATCTCATATAATTAATGATATCTGACTCCTGACATCATGAAATATATGGTAAATGGCGCAGATTCTCAATGTATAACACTCATTGATAATAACACTCTTGAAACATATGATACTCAAACTCCTACAAAATATGATATTTTCTCATGAAATCTGTGATGATATGATTCTCATTCTGATGAAAATCTGATATTTGAAACACATGATTCAATATAAGATTATTTGAGTCTCTGACATGATATGATAACTTGACAGTCAAACACTGATTCAGTATAAGGTAATCTGACTCTTTCTTGAAATATATGACAATCTGACTTTATCATGAAATATATCATAATCTGAATCTTTCATGAAATATGTTATAGTCGAATAATCTCATGAAATATAAGACTCTCAAACAGTCTGGTTCAATATAGAACAGTCTGACTCTCCCATCAAATATAAGACAATCTGACTCAAACAGTCTGGTTCAATATAGAACTGACTCTCCCATCAAATATAAGACAATCTGACTCAAACAGTCTGGTTCAATATAGGATAGTCTGACTCTCTCATGAAATATAATACAATCTGACTCAAACAGTCTGGTTCAATATAGAACAGTCTGACTCTCCCATGAAATATAAGTCAATCTGACTCAAATAGTATGGTTCAATTTATAAAATCCGACTCATTAATGAACTATACGATTATCTGACTCTCTATCTCATTAAATAAATGACACACCGACTCTTAATCTGAATAATGACACATGTGTATCATCGTACATCAACAGTAGGAATTCACGCGAAATACACAACCAACAACCGAAAATAACTTTGTGCAAAATATAACAAACGAACGCACAAACCTACTAATACCATCTCAGAAAGCAAATTGTGTATAAGTCTTGACACGAATCATGTGTTACAGATGAATACACGAAATTAAATATAAGTTAACTTCATTATTACAAAGTAATGGAATGTGTACATAATGTGTGAGGATACTGTACAACATGGATGTCTGGTCCCAGTGGGATGTGCCACTCAAACCAGATTATTCACTTTCTATTCTGAATTTGTCTTTGATGCCTAGATATTCTTCAGGTTGAAACCTTTACAAATGGTTTTTCTTGTATGTTTTCTTTTGTTTATAGTATTTTCCCCTCTGTTTATGTATGGTATGTGTCCTGTGTATGGTATGTTTTCTTTTGTTTATAGTATCTTACTTCCTGTTTTGGTATGCTTCCTTCTGTTTCTAGTATGTTTAATTGTTTCTAGTATGTTTCCGTCTGTTTCTAGTATGTTTACTTCTGTTTCTAGTACGATTAATTCTATTATGTTTCCTGCTGTTTCTAGTATGTTTACTCATGTTTCTAGTGTGTCTACTTCTATTTCTATTATGTTTCCTTCTGTTTCTAGAATGTTTCCTTCTGTGTTCTGTTTTCAAACTATTGATGATCTAATATACTGTCTGTTTGTCTGTCAGTACTGCTTTTCTCCATTTAGGAGTTGCGGGACCATTTCGAGTGGCTTGTGTGGTAAGGGCCGAATATTCTTGGTGTCTAATCCTGCCGAAAACCCATGCTCAGGGAGAATTTTTCAATTTACGCTCCGACTGAAAAAAGCCAGTCCTTACAGAGAATCAAACACTGGACCTCACGGGTATGAGACCAAAGCTCTAACCAATGCATCACACACGGATCTAGCACAGAGAACAGGATTTAGTATGTGATTAGAGACTTGTGGGGACTGTACCTACGATTAAGTGCAATGTGGGGACTGTACCTATGATTAAATGTAACGTGTGGACTTTTATTAAGTGCAGTGTGGGACTGTACCTATGAATAAACACAATTTTTAAATTGTGGTAACGTTAAAGTGAGGCGTGTGAACTGTGAACCATTAGCTTAAACATGTGATGTGGTAGTAATGATTACGGGCAATATATGGCGGGGGGGGGGGGTCAAATTATTGTTAAGTACAAAGTGGGAAGAACAATCTATGTTAAGTACAATGTGTGGGGAACAACCTATGTTAAGTACAATGTGTAGGGAACAACCTATGTTAAGTACAATGTGTGGGGAACAACCTATGTTAAGTACAATGTGTGGGGAACAACCTATGTTAAGTACAATGTGTGGGGAACAATATATGTTAAGTACAGTGTGTGGGGAACAACCTATATAAGTACAATGTGTGGGGAACAACCTATTTTTAAATACAATGTGTGGGGAACAACCTATTTTTAAATACAATGTGTGGGGAACAATCTGTTTTTAAATACAATGTGTGGGGAACAATCTGTTTTTAAATACAATGTGTGGGGAACAACCTATTTTAAATACAATGTGTGGGGAACAATCTGTTTTTAAATACAATGTGTGGGGAACAACCTATTTTTAAATACAATGTGTGGGGAACAACCTATTTTTAAATACAATGTGTGGGGAACAACTTGTTTTTAAATACAATGTGTGGGGAAAAACCTATGTTTAAGTACAATGTGTGAGGGAACAATCTATATTTACATATAATGTGTGGACTATGCCTATGAATAAGTGAAAACTGGTTTCACTTATGATTAATCTACCATATATCTATGATTAATATCTGATTAATTACCATATATCTATGATTAATTACAATATTGTATCCACTCCAGTTTATGGCTGAATGTTGCATTTATCAACTTCGGAATAAAGTTAAATGGTGTAAGTGTATATGTGATTTTATAGGCATCATAATGCCTCCGGTATGTCAAATATTGTTTGTATGTGTGTGTGTTTATCAACTTTAGAATATACACAGTAAAGGCAAAAAGTATGTGTGTGTGTGTTTGTTTTGCCATTTCTTAGTATTCTTTATTTGTATTTTTGTTAGTCTTAGATATTCAAACCGAAATACTTCATAAAAACCAATGATACCGTATTTTACCTAAAAGACCACATAACCGCTGAGTGTGAAATCAAGTTACAGATTTCTTCTAATAAAATATAGAAAACACAGTTTATATTCAGTTTGAGCATCACGAGTCGAAGCACACACAGTGTCATGAATACTGCAAACATCATAGATAAGTTTTCATCATGATATAAAAATATACCAAGATATACATCATAATTATATCTACCTAATTCATGGTATCACTCCGGCAGATAATCATGGACATTTGTGACAGTATGTTTTTGTTACATACTATTTTAGCATCTCAGGCCTCATAGCAATCATTCCCTATTCATTCAGGTCCCACAGATTGTACAAATCCCACAGTTCGCTTATGCGTGCCCCACATCTCATGTGCTATAATCCTCGTACATGCCCCTAATCTCATGTGCTATAATCCTCGTACATGCCCCTAATCTCATGTGATATAATCCTCATACAGGCCCCTAATCCTTAGAATATGCTAGAAACTTGGCAATACCCCTAATTTCGTGTATTAAATAAATTGGTAGCATATCCTATTCAGGACGTGGCTCTCAACTCAGCATTTTTGGCTGTAGTGATTTTCTAGGCAATATAAATACGTTCAGTAGTTTGCCAGTGTTTTCTGAACGGTCCGGATGCATAATTGTCTGTGGCGGGGGTTGAATTGGTACCTTGACCGTCATAGACGGGCCCTGTACCACTCTGCCACAGAGCCAGATATTGATCATGCACATTTCGTGCACATGAGAACTCATTTAGGTCCATCATACATACATGCTGTTTACCCCAAGAAGAACCTGCATGCAATATACCTCAGATAAACTTCTTATCCCTGCCCTACAAACACCATAGTCGGTTGAACTCTCCCCACACCTCACAAATACCCTATAACCTCAGTCAAGACCCATAAATAAACTTGTCTCAAAACTCATTAATACCCTATACCTCACACATGCTCCGCAGCTAATACATACTCCATATCTCACTTATGTTGCATACCTCACACATACCTCGTACATCACACATATCCCAAATTTCACACAAATCCCATATCTTAAACAAATTCCGCATTTAACCCATACCTCACCATAACACACCATACATAACACATACCGGAACCACGCACACAAATCACACAATACCCCTTATCTCACACATACCCCATATCTCAACTATGTCGGACACCTCACACACCCTCCACACCTCATACATACCCGATACCCCACAATTTCGTAATATATACATGAAGATGGTGTGTTGAGTCTACGTCAAACTAATAAGTTGAACATTTTTACAAAAATTTCTTTATACAGTTTTTAACAATATCAACATGTAAAATCTAGCATTTCTTAAACAATATTCATCCAATGAATATTTAACACTTTCTTGTTGGCTAACCATATTTACGGTTTGAAACGATCTTTTTATTTTCTTCATTGCAGTACAAACAAGAACCGCAGAACGTTAGGATCACTCCATAACACTACTTCTTTGTCTCTGTTCATATATTAAGTCAACATTTGGGGGGAATGGGGGGGGGGGGGGAGTCTGAAGGAGTTTGACAGTTGTTGACCACGTCGATCGGGATTGACAAAAGTAAACGTCAACAAAACTGTTTTTTAATAAACCAATTAAACTGAATCTGAAACATTTATTCTCTAAAAATTTGAAAACATGTATGTAATTTTTTTTGCAGTTTTTCTGATAAAAAAGTTTTCTGGTGGGGAGGGGAGGGGGTTAAACATTTTTTGACGCAATTATCACAATGGTGAGTCAATGAATTCTTGGCAGTTACCACAATGGTGAGTCAATGAATTCTTGGCAGTTACCACAATGGTGAGTCAATGAATTCTTGAGTTACCACAATGGTGAGTCAATGAATTCTTGAGTTACCACAATGGTGAGTCAATGAATTCTTGGCAGTTACCACAATGGTGAGTCAATGAATTCTTGAGTTACCACAATGGTGAGTCAATGAATTCTTGAGTTACCACAATGGTTAGTCAATGAATTCTTGACAGTTACCACAATGGTGAGTCAATGAATTCCTGACAGTTATTGAAACCTCGCTAGGTAAACGGGTAAAATATTGACCAAAAAATACTTAACGTGCTTTATGGACATTCCCTTTCTTCTCAACATAAATTACAAAATATAAAATTTCTAAGGTCAAATAATTCAAATAATTTAGCAAGTACCTACCTTGCAACAAAATAAATTTAAACAAGAAATCTTATCAATTATAGTCACAGCCAAACACTTGTATTTCTGTCAAGTTTCAATGTTAAAGAAAATATGCCATGTTTACCAATATATCACTCACAAATAGCGTTTCTGTTCAACTTCACACGTCTGTGTAATGTCTAATTTTTTAAAAATCAAGTGTTTCTCAAGCAGTCTCAGTTACTTTGTATACAAAATAAATTGCATTGAAGAAAGTTGTGAAAGTTGTTTTTTTAAAGATCCCTGCCGATTGACGAAAACTAATTTGAACTAAAAGAGGATTTCGGGCGAACGAAGTTTGCGAACTACAAATATAGGAGACATAATAACATTTGGCATTTCGTCATTAGTAAATATAATTTCCATTTGTTTTTACGTGTGCGTGGGTACTGACATTATTAAGCTTATGTAATAGCTCCTATTAATTAAATACATCTGTGAAAAGAAAAATAAAGTATCCATTGTCAATATAATTAGATAATATTTCAAAGTGTGAGATAGGGATGCAGATTTGACTGCAAAATGCAAAAATGCTGGTCTTAAAAAATGATAGATGTTGTGCAAATACGCAAGCGAGCACGATATAGTAGCCTAACAGGCAACCTCACAAATTGATGTATTCTCGACCATATTCTTATTTTTATTATGAATCTTCAGTTTTGAAAGTGAAGAAGCGATTTATAATGGAAATATCAGTTCCTGAACCAGCCGAAGACGAATGTGTCAGGCCATTGGCGCAAATAAAACGGCGAAACAACGCATTTCCATTCTCTGCACTACATCCTGCTGGAAATATAGTAAGACCATGATCCTGCTATAAGGGAGATCCAAGGGGAGTTTGAGAATGAAAGCTGACGAAGAAGAAGTTCCTGATGATTCTGTTAATTCAAAACTGAACCATAAACAACATTCCAAAACAATTATTTTTTATTTCTCTAAAAGAGTTAGGGGTTTAATGCAGTGAAAAAATTCTGGCTAAAAGATTGAGAGTTTTTCTTGTTTTAGCAAGATCGTCGGTACAATATCTTGATCGGGTGATTTTTTAAAAAACAGTTCTCTTACATAGAAAAGGGCATATTTTGTTTACGCTTCTCTTTCTGCCGCCACAGTCTATTTTTTTTTATAGCGGGGTCATAAGGATTTCTATTCGTCGTCGTTTGATGTTTTGTGCGTATAAGAATTTCTATTCGTCGTCTTTTGATGTTTTGTGCGTATCTTGATAAAGGCCCTTTGATCGAAACGTTGAATATGTTTTGCGTATTGTAATTTGTATGTTTTCTTGTTTGCAAATCATAACCCCTATTTTTAGTGATAGTCCGTCGTGTCTAAGTGTAACTTTCTAAAAACATGTGTTTTACGTAAGAAATGAAGCTCGCTGCAGTTCTTGTAATTATGTCACTAAAAGTTTCAAATGTTAAATTTTTATCCGGATATTTCATAATTTAAAAAAATAACCAAGTCCCCCTGTAGAAAAGTCACCACATGCCACTGAACTATAATGCTCTCTCTTGTATACATACGGCTCTTGTGAGGACAATATATCTTTGTTTCCAGTGTTAAATCATGAAGCATGAATCAGACCGCCATTCATTAGAATGTTGCATTTGCTGTCTAGTATTTGCTGTCCAGTATTTGCTGTCCATTATTTGCTGTCCAGTATTTGCTGTCTAGTATTTGCTGTCTGGTATTTGCTGTCTAGTATTTGCTGTCTGGTATTTGCTGTCCACTATTTGCTGTCTAGTATTTGCTGTCCACTATTTGCTGTCAACTATATGCTGTCTAGTATTTGCTGTCCACTAGAAGCTATTCTCCATACACACACTCTGAATGAATACTCATCCAATATGCAAACAATGGAGTAATCGAAACATTTATCCAGCAATTTCTTTTTCGCTGACAAGTTACATTAACAAAACTGAGATAAGCTTTCTTGACGCGCCCTGAGTACCAGTAGTCGATTCTTACAAGCTTTCTAGATTTTTTGTTTGTTTGTTAAGTATTATGTACCACTTATGGTGATGTACGCTTTTTTTCAACCGCGGACATTAATCGAATTTGGTTATATCAGATCTTTACAACCATGAAAAACAGTGGAGGTCGCGGTTCTGGTAATTCAGTCACCATGGCCTCCGGAATTAGGCAGTATTTTAGTTTAGGCAAACATGAAATATGTACATCATTCAGAAGACATTTCATCACTGCCAGATTTTCCTGGCAACGCTGTTTCAGCAATATCAGTAAATAGTTAGATCTTTCTCTAACTTTAAATGTGAAACATCACATAATCAATTCTAATCATCTCATTCTTCTTCTTCTTCTTCTTCTTCAGCGTTCATTCTCACACTCCCGCCAGATCTCTCTTGTAGCAGAACAATGGCCGTACTAGATTTCCAGCAGGATGTAGTCCAGAGAATGGAAATGCGTTGTGTCGCCGTTTTATTTGCGCCGATGGCCCGACACATCCGTCTTCGGCGGAAATAAGCTCATTCAAAACATATGTTCCGATCCAAGTATACATATTTTCGACAGGTGTAAATAATTCTACTTCACAAATGTACATCTCTACTTTCAGAACAATCGTTGATATTTCAATTGTACACATTTAAAACACACTCAAATATAACTATGTACACACTCAAAACACACGGAAATATCATTATGTACACATTTTAAACACACGGACATAGCACAATCTACACATTCGAAATTGAGGTTACCAATAGACGCATAAATACAACACGGTCTATAACATAAACAAACCAAACACGTTGGCAGGACTAATGTTCTTCAGAAACGATGGATGACTCAGGTACACAGATATAATGTCCCCTTCAAGAAACTCGAATGATCCTTCAATGTTTGTGCTCTTGACTTCATTTTGTTTTAACGTAACTTGTGCGAAAAGAATATACTTAGAAATACCTCTAGAATTCCATAATACAGAATGCACTATAATTTTTTCGCTTTCGTCTTCCGATAATGGATTTTCATTACTGCTGAGAGTAATGTGACTGTATAGATGGTACTTTCCAGATTTGTGTATAATAATGTGGCCATTGGAATATTCAATATCTTTTCCAATGAAGGTTCTATGTTCTGGGTCTCTTGGTATCCAGGCCAGAGCGTTCTCTGCAAAGAAACACATTTGTTAATTTGTTGTGTTGCGTTGAAATAGGTATGAATGACAAATTATGATACATAAAGTCCCTTTAGATGTGGGCAGGTAGCTCTTGACAGCCAATATCCTTACTAACAAAAGTAGAGGTTCTTCAGTTGTGTAACTGAAGTGACACCCGTACTCACATGAGATTGTCTTATAGGCATGTTTGTGCAATGGGAGTTCATGAATGCATGTTTGTGCAATGGGAGTTTATGAATGCATGTTTGTGCAATGGGAGTTTATGAATGCATGTTTGTGCAATGGGAGTTCATGAATGCATGTTTGTGCAATGGGAGTTTATGAATGCATGTTTGTGCAATGGGAGTTCATGAATGCATGTTTGTGCAATGGGAGTTCATGGATGCATGTTTGTGCAATGGGAGTTTATGGATGCATGTTTGTGCAATGGGGGTTCATGGATGCATGTTTGTGCAATGGGAGTTCATGGATGCATGTATGTGCAATGGGAGTTCATGGATGCATGTTTGTGCAATGGGAGTTCATGGATGCATGTTTGTGCAATGGGAATTCATGGATCCATGTTTGTGCAATGGGAGTTTATGGATCCATGTTCAGTTTCCTAGGCAGGCAATCCCGTCCGCGAGTACCCCATGATTACCACGTCTGCCCTGGAGCGCAGCACACACTTCTGGACCAACTGTCTCATCATTCTTCTGCTAGATTTGTTGACTCATCCGCAATGAGGACACATCTAGTATTACCCGTTAGACAATTCTCCGGGATGATCCCAAACAACGTCACATATCTTGGCTGATGCCACTGATCATTTGTCACTTTGCGTCGAGTCCGTGTTCCATTCTACAGTCTTCCAGGCTCATCGGAGATATCATCCTTCAAAAGTGACGCTGATTGACTTTTTCCTGTGACTTTCATTGGCTGTCAACACAAAATACATAAAAAGTGACCAACAAAAATCACGGAAAATAATAAATAGCATAACGTTTGCAAGAGGAAACGGATGAGTCATGGCCGTCTGCAGTAGAAGAGCTTATTGGCTAATGGGAAATCCAGTCTTTTAGAGTGAATCACATGCCTTTTCCCTTGATTTTCATTGGCAGTTACCCAAAGAAGTTGTATAGTGAACAATGAAAATCAACGGGAATAACCAAATGATTCATTTTAGAAAGCTGATTTCCACTTTGCCAGCAGGTCTAATATTGTAGACGATCATTGGTGAGAGGTGCAATGATTCTGGAACAGTGCAATGATTCTGAAACAATGCAATGCAATATATTCCAGTCTTGCATTGGAACTGGGAAATATTCAGTTGTCCTTGCACTTAACCTAGCTTGCTAACACATGCAGTTGTCGTGCTCTGATGTAGATGTGCCTGGACAAGCTTAGTTTTTCAGTCAGACCATCCGTGATTGAGCGCTTAGACTGACTTCACATATCCAGATTTGTTTAACCAGATTTTTGTTCACCGTTATGGAGGGTGATAAGAAATTAGAACACTTTTTAAAAATACAACTCGTGAAATAAAATTATAGACACTACTGGGTATAAATATAAAACACTAGATATAAATATAAACACTATATATAAATAGAAAATACTAGGTATAAATATAAAAAAATTGATATAAATATAAAACACTAGATATAAATATAAAACACTAGATATAAATAGAAAATACTAGGTATAAATATAAAACACTTGATATAAATATAAAACACTTGATATAAATATAAAACACTATATATAAATAGAAAACACTAGATATAAATAGAAAACAATATGTATAAACATAAAACACTAGATATAAATATAAAACAATAGATATAAATATAAAACACTAGATATAAATATAAAACAATAGATATAAATATAAAATACTAGATATAAATATAAAACACTAGATATAATAGAAAACACTAGATATAAATATAAAACAATAGATATAAATAGTAAACAATAAGTATAAATATAAAACACTAGATATAAATAGGAAATACTAAGTATAAACATAAAACACTAGATATGAATATAAAAAACTAGATATAAATATAAAATAATAGATATAAATAGAAAACATGAGGTACAAATAGAAAATAAAGGGATAATTTAAAGAAACGAGCTATACATTTTTAAAAACCCACAGATTTATCGGATGGAAAATACTAAGTATAAATAGAAATTACCTTTTTGAGTAGGGCTCTTCATTCGAGCTTTTGTTTCTTCTACGTTAAGCATCAGGTGTGCTGATGCTTCAGAACCTCCATTTCGTCTACCAGAATTCTCAGTTCCACTTTGACAAGGAAGTGGCGCCCGCTGGTTCCTATCATCACTCATACATCGTCTTTTGAACACGTCGGCTGTGATACAAAACTGATATGGGAAATAAGACACCCGTGAGAATTTCAAATGTAAAGACATAATTCAGGCTCAATCAGAAATAATGACATAATAGTACAACTAAAAAATTCTTAATTAATGCCCCCTATCGTAGGGGTTAAGCTGCTCGCCTTGTGTTCAAGGAGTCATGGGTTCTAATCCAGCTCGTGTGGTCTTGTTTACAAGGTGTATTTTTTCAGCTATCCCTGTAGATTATCGCTTGAAGATACGGAGTTACGTGCTACTAGTGGTACTCTCGGCATGTGGCGTGCCGCTTTGTTGAGAGTGACAGAGTACATATGGGAAACCGAATACTGTATAGTAAAAAGTATTCCATATAGTAAATTTTATTATATAATCACATCCGATTATTACAACTTGGTCCAGATCGACGAAATATGTACGTAATAACAGAAATTAGCTATATACGGTATACAAATCCCTTTATAACAACTTGGTCAGAATCTATGTACGTAATAACAGAAATTCATTATATACGATACAGTCAAATACCATTATAACATCTTGGTCCGTATCGACGAAATATGTACGTATTAATAACAGAAATTCGCTATATACGATACATTCAAATCTCATTATTACAACTTGGTCCACATCGACGACATATATACGTAATAACAGAAATTCGCTATATACGATACAGTCAAACCCCATTATTACAACTTGGTCCAGATCGACGAAATATGTACGTAATAACAGAAATTCGCTATATACGATACAGTCAAATACCATTATAACAACTTGGTCCGGATCGACGAAATATGTACGTAATAACAGAAATTTGCTATATATAACACAGACAATAATTAATAAATATAATTACGGACTTTGAGAATTGTTGTTGGATAGGGAAATGTGTGGTATAGTAATGTTTAAATTATGTATATGTGTGGACAAATATGGTTCGAGGACCACATGCAGTCCACCAAGGTATTTTACTTGGGCGCCAGACCGATTTCAAACTATGTGCATATTTCCCACAAATATCTTCTTCTTCTTCTGCGTTCGTTCTCATACTCCTGCAGATTAGCAGGATGTAGTCAGGAGAACAGAATGCATTGTGTCATGGTTCACAGTATTTCTGCGATATCTGCGCCTTTCGGCCTGACACATCCGACTTCAGCATAGTTTTGGGTCACTGGCCCTATATGGGATGGGATAACTAACTCCATCCCATAACCTCCTTAGTCGCTTCGTACGACATGCATGGAAGGTAAACAGTGTTGCTATTCTTTGCTCCCCTTCCGAGCCCCGACAACACACGGGCGTCCCATAAATATATCAAATCAAAAGCTATTTCAGGCAGTAGAAGAGTAACTACACTAAACAGTGATCGAGAAGACATGATTATGTAAAATCTCTGATACTGATCAGAACAATAAAAGCCTTGGGGAGACAATGAATTACTGCAGAATTTGATGTGTCGCATGGGAGACGACAAAAAACTATGACGGACAAAAATCTTGTAATGGGAACTTTAAGGGAAAAAAATATTTTTTTTTAGCGAAAACTAGCAAAAGTTCTAGATTTCTTGAAAACTTCAAGATAGAAACAAGTTTTCCTGGTGATCTGGATTACCCCCTCGTTTTACAATATCTGATCCGCCTTGATTGGTCTGGTATGGTAACACCCAGATCAATGAACCCTAAATGTCATTGAACACAAACGCATGAGTACTTATCACTTTACAAGTATTACATTAAAATAATTCCTGAAGATCAGTGCTATATTACTTCAAAGAACACCTCTTCGCGATGGTTCTAACTCCTTTGACTCTATTTATTTATCCTATTTTCTTCCCTTTCTCTAAACAACACGTAATTATTTTGTGTGTGACTGACGGTTGTCTTTATTTATAGTATTGCACATGCTTAAGCCTTTTTATCGAAACATCTCGGTTATGTTAACTCTTTCTAGGTTAACTAGGGGTGATTGGAGCTCGAGTTTGCGTTCTAAAGTCAGGTGTGTGGCCTCGGCTGTGCTATGACCGACACGGTCCCTGACGTTTTCTATCCATCTTTTCCGTGGTCTTCCTCTGGCTTTGTACCCTGATCTCATTTGGTTATATGCTTGTACGGGCAACTTTTCTTGATGCATTCTCATAATTTGGCCAAACCACTTGATCTGTTTTCTCTCTATGCAATCTGTACAATATATTATACCAATTCTTCCCCTGATATAATCATTTTGCAAAGTCCAATATCAAAAATAGTAAAGTGAAAAATAATAAAAAATAATAAAGAGAAATAATCATAAACGTAACGAATGAAGTCCTAATTAGTTATGTACAGAGGTCTTCTACGGTCGACGGTCTCTACTCAATTGCAGGCCTGATAACAAGAGAACCGGCAGATTTCCTTGGGATCAGCTGTTAATAACCATATTGCTGTTTGGTTACAACGGGACAAAAACAACAATTCTCAACAGCTGTCAGTAAAGCCGTTACGGATGTGGAAATCCCCAAGTGAAAGTAGGTCATCGTGATAATGGCTATATATGTGTGTGATGTGTAGTGGAAGTGATTGTATTGTATGAGGAGTGTGTAATGTGTTGTCACAATCCGTCTCTTGTTGTGGGTTTTTTCTCTACTTGATTGTCTTACTTCACACGTCCCCACAAGTTTTTGAGCCGCAATAACGTTTTATTGAAGAACAGTGACACAGGACACCAAAATATTTAAGATGTTTCGACTTCTGCTGCGTTTGTTCTCAAACTCCTGCAGATTAGCAGGATGTAATCGGGAGAATAGAATGCGTAGTGCGATGATTTGCGGTGATATCTGCGCCTTTCGTCCTGACACACACCAGCATGGCTCCTGAGGGCTAATTTCACCATATATTGAATGGAGTAGCCAACTCTATCCGATAACCTCCTTTATCGCCTCTTGCGATATGCATAATCGTAACAAGTGTCGCTATTCTTTGCTTTCCTTTTGGGCCCCGGCAACAGAATCAACACGGACTGTTTAATTGGAATGGGAAAAAAACATGGAAAATGTATTTTTCTCTGTATGCCTAAAACATAATATCAGGACCGTAGATACACTGTCTTTAAAAGAGGTGGGTTGGGGGGGGGTTGTTATCAACTAACATGTTCTTTCCAGAACGTAGTCGTCCTTATGAAACTCGTGAAATTCCCGTATCTGGCAAGTTGACCAGCATTCTCAAACGAAATGTGTATGCATTTCTGAATATCTCATGTCCAGCGACGTCTTGGTCGTCCTCTGCATCTACTGTCTTCTAGCTGGGAGTGATTTACATTTTAAGAAATATTCGCTCATTTTCATGCGTAGTCCCTTTATTTTCATGCTCAGTCCCTTCATTTTCATACTCAGTCCCTTCATTTTCATGCGCAGTCCCTTCATTTTCATATTTTTGGTAAATGCTCATAAATTGCTTGCCGAGTCACAACAGACATGTGGTCTTTCTAACTGAAGTAAAGTCAGTATTGCAGCCAGTGAAAGATAAAAAACACGAGCTTGAATGAACTTACGGCCGGCGTACTACACCTCAGCAGTACTACCAAAGAAACAGTACAGCAGTGGATCCCTAGTCCAAGGAAAGAGGGATCTCTAGAACAAACAGAAAGTGATAATACGTACTATAAATTTAAGAATATGATAAAAGCAGAATATAAGAAAAAGTGGAAGCAAATGCACCCAACTGCAGAACCAAATGACCCCTACCACCAAATGTCACGCAAGGAACAAATCATCATTTTCAGACTACGAACCGGTCACACCAGACTGAGAAGTCACATGTTCCGAAAGCTGAAGATTGGCGAGACAGGCCTTTGCAACTGTGGACTGAGCCCAGAGACTGCAGAACACATTCTTCATGCCTGTCAACTCTACCAAGAAGAGAGGGAGAAAATATGGCCTACTGAGACGGCACTACCTCCAGACTTGAGGGGTTCCATGGATGACCTGAAGCGAATCACACAATTCATTGAAGCTATTGGTGCTGTAACCTGATATCTGACTGAAGCTATTGGTGCTGTAACCTGATATCTGACTGAAGCTATTGGTGCTGTAACCTGATATCTGACTGAAGCTATTGGTGCTGTAACCTGATATCTGACTGAAGAACGATGACGAAGAAGATATTTGTTTTTCTTGTTTTTGTAAAATCATTAAAATACATGGTTAAGAGTGAGTGATGTTTATCCAACTTTTATCTAATTTTCTAGTACTAATATTCATGTTCTGATTTTCTAAATGACGGAAGGTTGACCATCTCAAACATCCCCTCCCCCATATCTACGGACATGAACATAATTCAATACAACTTTAACATACGATCATTTTAATGCGATGTTTGAATCGTTAACAAAGTTAAAAATAAAAATCGAGGCCGAGTTTTCGTTAATGCCAACCTCATTCCCAATATTTAATGTTTCGTGTTTTGATTTCCAAATAAGAAACGTTGAAAATTATCTATGACTGATAGTAGCAAATACGAGTGCAATTAAGTCAACCTTTCACGCACTTTGAACCTTTTCTTGAACCTTATCATGAACATCATTTATCATCATAATCAACATCATTATCACCATTTATCTTCATCGTCAATATTATCATCACCTCTGGTGGCGTACGGATAGCAATAAAAAGAAGCAACACATATCATAAATGACAAATGTTCACGAAATTTACCGTCAAGCGTGAGAGTTATCGCGGATATAAGAACTGTGGTTGTATTGGGAATCCTTCTAAAGTGACTTAATTTACTATTTCCGTGTGTTTCATTGGCTGTAGACACAAAGTATGTACAAAGTGACCAATGAAAATCATGGGAAAATTCAAATGCGTAACTTTAGATGGATGAGCAAGGCTGCATAATTGACAAGGCACTGGGTAAAATTCATAAGACAGAAGAAGATCACATCTCTGGAGTGTCAGCAGTTGTCGACAGAGATTATAGTCAAAGTCAATGTTTCCCAACATGGGACCCACGCCCCACAGGGGGGGAGGGGGAAATTCGACAGTTGTAATTAGGCTTAATATAAAAAAATATGTATATCTATTACACGGGGGGGGGGGCGTCGGAATTTTAGAAAGACCTACGTGGGGCATGGTAAAAAAAAGGTTGGGAAACACTGGTATAAATGTATTTCACATGGCATGGGGTATGGAGTTTTTCATTGTTGATATCATTCTTGAAAGAATTTTCTGAAAGATAGCACCGCTGGTTCCTGTCACTCTTAGAAAGCGCAACATAAATCACAGCTGTAAGACCGACATTAAAAACTAGAAGATATAGGGCACGGTATCAAATAATTAACTAGGCCTCAAGCACAGCCCACTTGAATTATTATGGCCTGCGGAATGGCCTACGTAATTCATTTTGGCTGATCCAGCCTATCTGTGCTGTGTATCGATCTCTTTGTGTATAGTTCTTAAAGCTAGTCATTTAAAAGCACGGGTTGAGTTCGATTAGCCCAGATGAATGACGTAGTCGGCAATACATCGTATTGTATTAGTTTAATATACCTCACTAAATCTTTACCCTGAAACTGTCACACTATTTGCTCTGCATCAACTGGTTATCGGACCACATTGTTCTAGTCCCAAGTGCATTTTGGGACATCTTTGAAGACTCGCTAATGCGACATAGTTACTATTCTAAGTTATACTCTACGGTAGACAACTGTATGCTTTGTTCAATCAATACAAGGTAACTGCGTGAAACGTAACAACAATTAGACTTACGTAAAACACAGGTTTATATTCCGTTTCAATGGGACACCACAAATTTTGACGTTGTGATAATTTTTCCATTCGTCATCTTTTGATGTTTTGTTTGTGTCTTGATAAAGACCTTTTGGTTGAAACGTTGAATGTGATTTGTGTATTGTAATTTTTATGATTTCTTGTGTGCTCATCATTGCCCATCATTACCTACTAGTTTTAGCTATAGTCTGTCGTGTCCCATTGAAACGGAATATAAACCTGTGTTTTACGTAAGTCTAATTGTATGCTTTGTTCAGAGGGGCATAGTACATATGGGACCCCTGAATACAACAAATTCAATTATTTTCATCACTTAATGTGAACTCAGGCTAAGCCGAACGTTTGTATTTATCGTGTGCAAGAATATAACTAAATTATACGGTTGAAAGTCGTGTTCCTAGCCGATATGAGGCTCTACTCCACACTATAATGTATATGACGATATTAGTAGTGTTTTTGATGATGATAAAGTTGATGATGATAAAGTTGATGATGTATATGATGGATTGTCATGATGATTATGTTGATGATTATATTAATGAGTATGATTATATTGATGATTGTGATTATTTTGATGATGATTATCTTGATGATGATAATGATGATGATTATGTTGATAATGATTATATTGATGATCATGATTATGTTGATGATTAGGACTATGTTGGTAATTATGATTATCAATATATTCACATATTCGCAAGTTCCACATATCTAACCCCATATGACTGTAGCGTACATAGCTAGTTATCTACTTCTGGGACGCCAATGTGGCAACAGGTATCTTGTCTTCTAGTTCAGGGTGCAAATGTGGTTGCCTCGGTTGCTTACCTGAGGGCGACCTGTGCTTGGGGGGGGGGGGGTGAGGGCTGTCCATAAATTACGTCAATAACAAGGGAAGAGGGAACTGAAAAATTTCAGAATTGTTGCCATGGGGGTAAGGGGATTTGACAAAAGTTGACGTCAATAAAACTTTTTCAATACATTAATTAAATTGTTTGAATATTAAAATTTGTTCTAAAAATTAAAATAAAATGTGTGTGTGCACTTTGTGCTGAATAATTTTTTAGAGAAAGGGGAGAATTTTAAAAAAAATATAATTAAGCAAGGAATTGAGAGGGTGATTCCAGAATTCTGGACACATTTTCGAATTGGGGTTGGGGGGAAGGATGATCAAATGCTTCAAAAAAATGACGTAATTTATGCACAGTTCCTTGTAGCTTTGGACTGACAAGAGCTACCTGCTGACTGCTAAAGCTATTATTTCATCATGGTCCCTGCTGACGAAACTTTGCCAATATTTTTTTGTAAACTCTAGACATGCCTCTGATAAACGGTTTGATTCCCTTCCGGTAGTCAAACAATGGAATCCAGCAGGTTTCACCACATAAATAAATCATTTGGGTCGGGGGGGGGACGGGAGCCACCAATCAAACCTTCTTAATCGCCTCCCTCGACATGTATGCCATATGACAGTATTACAATTTTTTTTTTACTCCCGTTTCAAAGATTTTCAACACATTGAATGCCTAACTACCATAACATATAGAGCCTAGTTTCCTAGCTCAGACCTGGCTAAATATATATGCTTCCATTCATAAGATCTATTACAGTGCAACGGTATGAAACTCGATAATGGTGTGCCAAACACGTCCGTTAATATCAGTGACAACCGAATATATTCTTTTCGTTATCAAACCTTTGGGGTTTTGAATAGTTTTCATTGATAACTTCTAAACAGGCAGCGTCAGCTGTATTTTTATACCATCCTTGATAGATACGGTAATGTGATCAGAATATTTGAAGTACAGGCAGTGACAGGTTAGAAAGTAATGAGTGATTCTCACACTTTTCATGATATAAGATTAAGTAATGAGTCTTCTTCTTCTTCTTCAGCGTTCGCTCTCAAATAGCCACAACGAATATTTCGTGTGATTTTGGCCTGGGAGCGTGAAGTACGTTGTGCTGCAAGTTCCACAATAAAACTGTGATTATTTGCACCCCGGTTGGCCACTTGTGGTCAGGACGTCCGAGGTCCAGCACATCCGTTTTCGTCATTCCTTTATTTCGGATTTGGTCCCTAGTCGGTGACAGCCTGTGTATCTGTCGCCGGGCACGCTGGTGTGAAGTGCCTCTTCGCCAAGACGCTTGTCGAGCGTGTCTATCTGGCACGAGGTGCCCCAACGTCTATAAACTCATCTCGTGCAATTGGACAAACTTTACCTGTGTTCATCGGGTACTGAACCTTTTCTCATCCGCGAGCCTGGTTACGTATGAGGAAGAACTCGCCAGAAGAGTTGGACACTGGCTCGTTCGCCCTCCTGCCCGAGGCGTCGTCAACAGACATCGTGAACCCCTCGTACAAGTTTGAGTCTCACACCACGCGTTTGAGAGCAACGTGTTCTCGAGCTGAGCGGCCTTGTCCAAATAGCGCCTGAGCCCATCAGGTACTGAACCCTTTCTCTCTGCAAGCGTATTTCCGGTATAGGAAAGCTTGACAATAGAGTTGGGCCAGGGCTAATTCGTTGTCCCTTTTGTGCCTGAGCCCATCAAATACTGAACCCTTTCTCTCTGCAAGTGTATTTCCGGTATAGGAAATCTTGACATTAGAGTTAGGCAAGGACTGCTATCGTTGTCCCCTTCTTGCCTAAGCCCATCGGGTTCGGAACCCTTTCTCTTCGCGAGCATATTTCCGGTATAGGAAGGCTCGACATTAGAGTTGGTTTAGGTCTTTTTACTTTTCCGAGCGCCAATAATTGGGTCTGGGTCTCTGCTTATAAGAATCACAGGTAACTAGAAGCTCGTTTCGAGCTAACAGAGCTTATAGTTCCCCTTTCCTGAGAACTTTTCATTTGCAGTTCGCGCTGCCCTCTGGCGCTGTTTTGCCCTTTCATTGTGTCATTGTACTCATTATGACATATATTTGTTTCAATTCATGCAACCATCTTTACGTGTCTTTTACATTGGCCGCGCCTCCAATGTTCTGACTGGACTAACAGGCGTCACTGTATGTCGTGATGCAAATGGTGTCGGAGATATTGTCTATCACTTTTGCAGTCAAATCTCTTTCCATCTGCTTCCTCCACATTCTCGGACACGATCCCCAAATGATTTGGCCAGAATCAGATCGAGCTGCTGTTTTCTGTTACCAGGGTGCACCGCGAGGAGGTACATTTGGGATCAGGGTTATCTTCTAACCCTGGGTCCGCCTAGAGCATTGCGTTTCCTTTGCACCCCAAGTAATGAGTGATTCTCGCACTTTTCATGATATAATATTAAGTAATGAGTGATTCTCACACTTTTCATGATATAATATTAAGTAATGAGTGATTCTCACACTTTTCATGATAGAATATTAAGTGAAATGCGAGACTGTCAGGGATAGAAGACATCTGTACCGGACTTCATACGTAACGTGTTTGATTATTGTCGTGATTTTCGTTGGTCATTATTTATACACGCGGAGTCGCATGCCAAAGATAGGCAAGGCCGACCAAATAATTCCACGGAAATAATCAAATTCGTCCTCTCAAGTCATGTTTACATTTTCTGTACACAGGTCTTTATACTGGAGGACGGTCATTATGAAAGAGAGGGGGTTATCTTTACAAAAGTTATACGTGCGTTGTCAAATACCAATTGGTTCCTTTTGGTGAAAAATCGTTAACCAAAAATGGAGGTGGGGGATTGGCTCTTGGCCTAGTTTCTAGTACTAAAAGTAATGTTCTGATTTGCTAACCCCCATCCCCCCTTAATTACGGGCTTAATGATTAGTACTCCTAGACAGAGCGGTAGATAATTTTTCGTTCAGGGGAAGTGGCTACCTTTGAAGAAAAAGGTTATTCGCCCATCTGTGTGCAATTCTTTGTTTTTTTTTTGTAATGAGAAAATTGATTATCATTGTGTGAAAAACGTTGAGTGGGAAATCGTTGAGTGGGAAATTGTAGAGGGAAGAACGTTGAGTGGGAAATCGTGTAGCACATGACCAAGAGGTGCAGGGTTCAACCCCCGATAGGGTGGTTTTTATTTCTGTCGGAGATCAAATTTTTAAAAAATAATCATACCCTGTACACGACTTGGCAACATCAAAATGTATGCGATATTTTATCACGAAAGTCACTCCCAACCTCTCTAGAACGCCCTAACGGGAAGCATGCAGTATTCGCCGTCTCTTTTTTCAGTTAAATACAGAAGGAGCGGGAATTTATCCAACTTCTAAACTGCTAATACTAAAAGTCGGGGTATTTATCAAACTCCTAAATTCCGAGTACTAACGGTTGGGGGATGTCTCCAACTTCTAAATTCCTAGTACTAAGTCGGGTGATTTAATTCAAACTTCTAAATTTCTAATACTAAAAGTCTGGGAATTTACCCAACTTCTAAATTACTAATACTAAAAGTTGGGGAATTTATCAGACTCCTAAATTCCTAGTACTAAGTGATGTTCTGATTTCTTAAAGGGGTGAGGATTTGAACAACCTCACCGACCCTTCCATCTACGCACTCAGATCAAATGTGAACACACGAGTTTGTTATATTATTTGTTTCTCTATTCTCTTCAGGAAGTTCTCTGGTTATTTCTTCAACTCTGTTCAAGAACACCGACATACAATTTGAGAACCTTCACCCTTCTGATTTTCCTTATACTAACATTTGTATGTCTTCTAAAAGTCTTTTTTTCAGTATTAATAGTAACACAGTCTAAAAGTTTGTCATTTTGAGTTCTTCTATCACTCCTTTTCAGGGCTTCTCAAAATATTGACTTGCAACAGTCATTCTCAGGTCTTCATTATATCATTCCTTCTCAAGGATTCACAAAATCTGGACTTCCACCAATCATTTTCAGGTCTTCTATCACTCCTCAGGACTTATCAAAATCTGGACTTCCACCAATCATTTTCATGTCTTATATCACTCCTCAGGGCTTCTCAAAATCTGAACTTGCAAGTGATTTTTAAGTCTTAAAATTAACTAGGCACCATCAAAGAAGACACCACAATAAACACTTGAACAGTGACACACTCACCAAAAACACTTGGGACAATGGGTTTCCTCACGAGATAATTTCACGCAGTAGAATCTTCTTCTTCATTTGCGTTCATTCTTAAACTCCTACACAACAGTAAGATGTAGTCAGGTGAACGGAATGGTTTGTGTCACAGCTTACATCTTAGCTGTGATATCTACGCAATTTGGCTTTAAACATTCGACCTCATCCTGGCTTCTGGGTAACTGTTACCCTATGGGATAGGACAGCCAAGTCCAGCCCATAAACCTCCTTAATCGCCTCTTACGACATGCTTGACAGATAACAGTCTCGCTATTCCATGCTCCCCGTTTGGACCCCTGCAACACATGTGCTGAACTATAGTGTAATTTCAAATTTCACATGTAACACCTTCTATGACCAAAATGATCTCCGGTCTACGAATGCAGAAGAAGAAGAAGAAGATCTCCGGTCTTAGATTAAAAGTGCGTGCCTTGGCAAATAAAGGTTTCAACCACGGTCATCTAGATATCTAAATAAGGACATGATAAGACGTCACGAAAAGAGTCATACGTGTTCATCACATAACATGATCACATAATATATTCCCCATATGTCATATATTCCCCATATGTCATATATTCCCCATATGTCATATATCCTTCCCAAAGTGTTAAATTACTTCTTCACTTACTGTAAGATGAAACACGTAATTAAGGTAGCAATCCCCCCACCATGGGACTGCCCATGAATTACGTCAACAATAACAATTGGGGGGGGGCGGTGAAATGAAATAGTTTGACATGGGATAAGGGAGTTTATAGAAGTTGACGTCATCAATACTGTGTTTAATATACCAATGTAATTGTTTGAATTTGAAGTATTTTTCTAACAATTTCAAACAAATCATAGTTTGTTTTGTTTATTTCGTGCGTTTTCTGCTAAAAAAAATGTATGAGGTTTTTGGGGGGTTAGGTTCAAATATTTTTAAAAAAAATAATTAAGCACCAAGTCTCTATGAATTCTTGACAGTTGTTGACAATTTGTTGGGGGCTGGGAAGGGGGGGGGGCAAAATTTGTTGATGTATTTTATGAACATAACCTAATAAAACATCTAAGTCTTCAATCTAATAAATCATCTAAGCCTTCAATCTAATAAATCATCTAAGCCTTCAATCTAATAAATCATCTAAGCCTTTAATCTAATAAATCATCTAAGCCTTCAATCTAATAAATCATCTAAGCCTTCAATCTAATAAATCATCTAAGCCTTCAATCGAATAAATCATCTAAGCCTTCAATCTAATAAATCATCTAAGTCTTCAATCCCAAAGAAATTCTCAGAATGGAGGTGAAACGCTTTCTTTCGAGATACCCCCTCCACACATCAGGATCCTATCTGTGGCTCTCTGAACCAGGACCATACTGGTATGAAACCAGTGCTCTAACAACTAAATCACCACGCCCCCCCTCCCCCAATCTGTCTTGCTGATGTCTGGAACGAAGCGAACGTTTTGTTTAGCAAATGCCGTTTCTGTTTGCCATTTTCTATTCATAAGATGTGGTGGTATCGGCGTGTGATAGGCTACGCACTGGGACCGGGATATAAATTTGTTGATCTAGCATTCTCTTCTAATCGCTGAATAATATACAAGTACATCTTAGTCTAGTGTTGTCAGATGTACAAGCAATTCGGAACATTTATTGAATAGGGGTTACGTAGAAGAGAGGTTAGTGCAATGGTGTATAGAAGAGAGGTTAGTGCAATGGATTATAGAAGAGAGGTTAGTGTAATGGTTTACTAACCGGTTTGGTGTAGATTGGTTACGTAGAAGAGAGGTTAGTGCAATGGTTTACAAACCGGTTTGGTGTAGGTTGGTTTTCACTTAAAATAAGTTTGTTCGACCAAGAACATGTTCTGCTTTGGAGAACATCTAGAGAAATGAGGACCAGAAAAAATATGAGAAAGTAAAGGAGGTTGGCGTTAAATTGATCACCAAGACCGAGCAGTGCAGGATTTACGTATATGCTACACAAGCTATAGCTTAGGGCTCCCACTTTCCTGAACAATTGTCAAATATACTTAAATATATTGCAGCATTATTTTTGTCCCAATACCGCACGTCCGGTGAGCTTATGGTCTTATCAGGTCTAAATCCGGCGCTGAGACCGAGGATAAGGGTGTACAGAACATTAGCTTTAGTATTAAGAATTTAGCAAAAGTAATGACAGATCTTACAGAAGAAGGATGCGATAGTTGGCCCAGGAGTGTACATGTTGTACTTCTGGCAGGACATGATTGTTTTTATATGAACCAGATATCTCCTCAGTTACAGAACTGAGAATTAATATGTGATTTTCGTAGAAAATTTTTCTTAGAAAGCCTATGTGTTCTCACTGTGTGGTTTTCTTAGAAAGCCTATGTGTTCTCGCTGTGTGGTTTTCTTAGAAAGCCTATGTGTTCTCACTGTGTGGTACGGGATGTCAAGATCTATCTGCTCAGGGCTAAAATGATTATTTCTTAATTTCATCAAACTAAACATGTATAGCTGAGTACTTACATAAGGTGAACCTTCCACGTGTAGGACTTTGTCATCCGTACAACAAATATTGTTTTTCGATTTGATTTTGACACTGTTATCAAGTTCTAGGTCACTATCTGAACAAGGAAAACACGATTCCCTTAAAGCATAGCTTTTCTCTCCCACCAACCTTTTCAGTGAGTCTAATGTGGACGATGACGCCGTGGAAGAAACGCTTAATGAAACATCGTTCTTTTGACTCATCCAAAATCCAAAGAATATTCCAAAAGGAATTCCCAACATAAGGTTCAGAATAACAGACAATATAAGAGCTACTTTCATAGTCCTGTTATTGAATGAGCCTGAAACCTGACGCATGAGTCTCTGAGCTCTTGTGCTCAAGGCTGGAAAAGATTCACTCATTTCATTAACACAATTCTCCGCATCCTCGTAGGAAATTTGTCTTTCTGTGACACGATTGTGACGAACTTTATTTCCGGGTTTATTCGGCACCTGAACGGGTGCGTCAAATGTCACTCTTGTGTCCTTCGCCATAGCCGTATTTACAGTCTCTGTTATACTGGAGAAAAAAATAAAATAAATGTGGTTAAAGTACAATCGATGTGAAATAGTTGAAGGAAATTTAATATAAATATAACAAGCAGTGCTTTACTCTAAAATAGGTCTAGGAGTAGTTAGTGATATCGGAAAATATGTTTGGATGAGAACAACTACAGAAGAAGCAGAAGAATGTATGAGCATCATGAAGTGTCATCTCAGCATGGAAAACTAGCTGTAACAAACCACCAGCATGGAAAACTAGCTGTAACAAACCACCATCATGGAAAACTAGCTGTAACAAACCTCCAGCATCGAAAACTAGCTGTAACAAACCTCCAGCATCGAAAACTAGCTGTAACAAACCTCCAACATAGAAAACTAGCTGTAACAAACCTCCAATACCGATAACTAGCTGTAACAAACCTCCAGCATCGAAAACTAGCTGTAACAAACCTCCAGCATAGAAAACTAGCTGTAACAAACCTCCAATACCGATAACTAGCTGTAACAAACCTCCAGCATCGAAAACTAGCTGTAACAAACCTCCAGCATCGAAAACTAGCTGTAACAAACCACCAGCATGGAAAACTAGCCGTAACAAACCACCAGCATGGAAAACTAGCTGTAACAAACCACCAGCATGGAAAACTAGCTGTAACAAACCACCAGCATGGAAAACTAGCTGTAACAAACCACCAGCATGGAAAACTAGCTGTAACAAACCACCAGCATGGAAAACTAGCTGTAACAAACCACCAGCATGGAAAACTAGCTGTAACAAACCTCCAATATCGATAACTAGCTGTAACAAACCTCCAGCATGGAAAACTAGCCGTAACAAACCTCCAATATCGATAACTAGCGGTAACAAACCACCAGCATGGAAAACTAGCTGTAACAAACCACCAGCATGGAAAACTAGCTGTAACAAACCACCAGCATGGAAAACTAGCTGTAACAAACCACCAGCATGGAAAACTAGCTGTAACAAACCACCAGCATGGAAAACTAGCTGTAACAAACCTCCAGCATGGAAAACTAGCTGTAACAAACCACCAGCATGGAAAACTAGCTGTAACAAACCACCAGCATGGAAAACTAGCTGTAACAAACCTCCAATATCGATAACTAGCTGTAACAAACCACCAGCATGGAAAACTAGCTGTAACAAACCACCAGCATGGAAAACTAGCTGTAACAAACCACCAGCATGGAAAACTAGCTGTAACAAACCACCAGCATGGAAAACTAGCTGTAACAAACCACCAGCATGGAAAACTAGCTGTAACAAACCACCAGCATGGAAAACTAGCTGTAACAAACCACCAGCATGGAAAACTAGCTGTAACAAACCACCAGCATGGAAAACTAGCTGTAACAAACCACCAGCATGGAAAACTAGCTGTAACAAACCACCAGCATGGAAAACTAGCTGTAACAAACCACCAGCATGGAAAACTAGCTGTAACAAACCACCAGCATGGAAAACTAGCTGTAACAAACCACCAGCATGGAAAACTAGCTGTAACAAACCTCCAATATCGATAACTAGCTGTAACAAACCACCAGCATGGAAAACTAGCTGTAACAAACCACCAGCATGGAAAACTAGCTGTAACAAACCACCAGCATGGAAAACTAGCTGTAACAAACCACCAGCATGGAAAACTAGCTGTAACAAACCTCCAGCATGGAAAACTAGCTGTAACAAACCACCAGCATGGAAAACTAGCTGTAACAAACCTCCAGCATGGAAAACTAGCTGTAACAAACCTCCAGCATGGAAAACTAGCTGTAACAAACCTCCAGCATGGAAAACTAGCTGTAACAAACCTCCAGCATGGAAAACTAGCTGTAACAAACCTCCAATATCGATAACTAGCTGTAACAAACCACCAGCATGGAAAACTAGCTGTAACAAACCACCAGCATGGAAAACTAGCTGTAACAAACCACCAGCATGGAAAACTAGCTGTAACAAACCACCAGCATGGAAAACTAGCTGTAACAAACCTCCAGCATGGAAAACTAGCTGTAACAAACCACCAGCATGGAAAACTAGCTGTAACAAACCACCAGCATGGAAAACTAGCTGTAACAAACCTCCAATATCGATAACTAGCTGTAACAAACCACCAGCATGGAAAACTAGCTGTAACAAACCACCAGCATGGAAAACTAGCTGTAACAAACCACCAGCATGGAAAACTAGCTGTAACAAACCACCAGCATGGAAAACTAGCTGTAACAAACCACCAGCATGGAAAACTAGCTGTAACAAACCACCAGCATGGAAAACTAGCTGTAACAAACCACCAGCATGGAAAACTAGCTGTAACAAACCACCAGCATGGAAAACTAGCTGTAACAAACCACCAGCATGGAAAACTAGCTGTAACAAACCACCAGCATGGAAAACTAGCTGTAACAAACCACCAGCATGGAAAACTAGCTGTAACAAACCACCAGCATGGAAAACTAGCTGTAACAAACCACCAGCATGGAAAACTAGCTGTAACAAACCACCAGCATGGAAAACTAGCTGTAACAAACCTCCAATATCGATAACTAGCTGTAACAAACCACCAGCATGGAAAACTAGCTGTAACAAACCACCAGCATGGAAAACTAGCTGTAACAAACCACCAGCATGGAAAACTAGCTGTAACAAACCACCAGCATGGAAAACTAGCTGTAACAAACCACCAGCATGGAAAACTAGCTGTAACAAACCTCCAATATCGATAACTAGCTGTAACAAACCTCCAGCATGGAAAACTAGCCGTAACAAACCACCAGCATGGAAAACTAGCTGTAACAAACCACCAGCATGGAAAACTAGCTGTAACAAACCACCAGCATGGAAAACTAGCTGTAACAAACCACCAGCATGGAAAACTAGCTGTAACAAACCTCCAATATCGATAACTAGCTGTAACAAACCACCAGCATGGAAAACTAGCTGTAACAAACCACCAGCATGGAAAACTAGCTGTAACAAACCACCAGCATGGAAAACTAGCTGTAACAAACCACCAGCATGGAAAACTAGCTGTAACAAACCACCAGCATGGAAAACTAGCTGTAACAAACCTCCAATATCGATAACTAGCTGTAACAAACCTCCAGCATGGAAAACTAGCCGTAACAAACCACCAGCATGGAAAACTAGCTGTAACAAACCACCAGCATGGAAAACTAGCTGTAACAAACCACCAGCATGGAAAACTAGCTGTAACAAACCACCAGCATGGAAAACTAGCTGTAACAAACCACCAGCATGGAAAACTAGCTGTAACAAACCTCCAGCATGGAAAACTAGCTGTAACAAACCACCAGCATGGAAAACTAGCTGTAAAAAACCACCAGCATGGAAAACTAGCTGTAACAAACCACCAGCATGGAAAACTAGCTGTAACAAACCACCAGCATGGAAAACTAGCTGTAACAAACCTCCAATACCGATAACTAGCTGTAACAAACCTCCAGCATGGAAAACTAGCTGTAACAAACCACCAGCATGGGAAACTAGCTGTAACAAACCACCAGCATGGAAAACTAGCTGTAACAAACCACCAGCATGGAAAACTAGCTGTAACAAACCACCAGCATGGAAAACTAGCTGTAACAAACCACCAGCATGGAAAACTAGCTGTAACAAACCACCAGCATGGAAAACTAGCTGTAACAAACCTCCAGCATGGAAAACTAGCTGTAACAAACCTCAAATATCGATAACTAGCTGTAACAAACCACCAGCATCGAAAACTAGCTGTAACAAACCTCCCAAATCGAAAACTAGCTGTAACAAACCTCCAGCATGGAAAACTAGCTGTAACAAACCTCCAATATCGATAACTAGCTGTAACAAACCTCCAGCATGGAAAACTAGCTGTAACAAACCTCCAATATCGATAACTAGCTGTAACAAACCTCCAGCATGGAAAACTAGCTGTAACAAACCTCCCAAATCGAAAACTAGCTGTAACCCGCCAACATTGACAGCTAACTGTAACAAAACTCCAGCATCGACAGCTTGCTGTACCAAACTTCCAGCATTGAAAGCTTGCTGTACCAAACTACCAGCATCGAAAGCTTGCTGTACCAAACTACCAGCATCGAAAGCTTGCTGTACAAAACTTCCAGCATCGAAAGTTTGCTGTACCAAACTTCTAGCATCGAAAGTTTGCTGTACCAAACTTCCAGCATCGAAAGTTTGCTGTACCAATTTTCCAGCATCCTCTTTTTGTCGCATAGTGAACTTTGATAGAGGGTTCATGCCTGCTTCACGATGCCCCACCCCCCGCCTTTATGTGTATCTCTTTCTATGTCCTACTTGCATTCTCCAATTCTTACATGTTGTTGATTAGTCATACTCTCTTTGGTGGTTGTTCTGCAGACAGTCTCTCTTGGTCTTCCTCTTTTTCTTTTGCCTTCTTTATATCCCATTTTAATTATCTGGTACCATCACGGATTGGTGCATTGGAAAAGCAGATCTAGAAATCAAATGACTGATAACATATAACACGAAAGAGAATTATGTGGCCATAAACACAGATGGTTCTGTGCAGAGAGTGACAATGAAGACACTAACTACTAAGCAGAAACCATGCAAAAAAAAATAAAAAAAATAAAAGAAATACTGGAACGAAAAGGAAGTCAAATAGCAGGCATAAGGACAATAAATAAAACCCTCCCACAGACAAATGGAAACAAAAGGTTAACGATCACAGACTGATGTTTGCATAGGTAGCCATGGAAGCGTAGAAACAACGGCTTTCACCTGATGTTTCTTCGTGGCACCGCTGTAGATATTCTCTTGTTGGTTGCAGTTTCTTCGTGGCACCGCTGTAGATATTCTCTTGTTGGAATGAATCTTGGAAATAGTTCAGATATCACTAAATACAATTACACTATATATTCGCATATACCGCTTGTATTTCTCTGACTATTTTCCATGACTGGAGGTCTTCATTCTTTCCACTGAAAAATTAAAAAAAAATATTCTATACTCTTTTATATGTTTTAACAAATATTTAAACAAATATATTATCTTTTTGTTAGGTTTGTCAGGGACATGTAAATAAGTGTTACCTCCTTTGGTAAGTTGAACTGAAACCTTTAAGCACATATATTACAGTGCATCTTTTGGAAGGTTTGATTGATACTTTTAAATAAATAAACTTCCTTTAGTAGATTTAAGACATGCATGAAATCACATCCTGTGATCGTTTTTTTTTTTACACAGAAATATAAACAAATATATTTCCTGCTCATTTTTTAAAGATAATTTAACAGTTCGACTATAAAAAATTAAAGCAAATTAACGATTTTTAATAACAAAACTAGAAGACATCATTTATACCTTTGTTTATTATATTGTCTTTTCTGTGCATTTGCTGTGAAGCGTTGCAGGATTGAATGACGATCGTTTTTTTGGCTATGGCACGTTTACAGTATTGCTATTGATATGCAGTAATATTATGACTTCTCAGAACGTTGGTAACTCCTTCAATCCTTCTTCTTCTCGGTCTTCCTCTGTATTTTGCTGTTTTAATTTTCATGTTGGATGCTCTTGTCTAAGTGTCTACTTTTAGATGGGGATAATTCCCACCGAAGACGGATGTGTGGGACCATTGGCGCAAATAAAACGGCGACACAACGCATTCCAATTCTCTGGACTACATCCTGCTGGAAATCTAGTAGGAAGATTGTCCTGCTACAAAGGAGATCCAGCGGGGGTTTGAGAATGAACGCTGAAGAAGAAGAAGAAGATAGGATAATCGGTTCCGACGATGTTATAATAATAAGTCAAATTCCGTTATAACAACTTGGTCCTGACAGACTGAAGTGTGTATGCAATAACAGAAATTCGTTATACACAGTATAAACAATGAAGAATAAACATAATTGGTGATTCTGAAAACTGTTTTTAAATAGAAAAATGTTAAAAAGCGATTCGCTATAGAGAGATTCGCTATAGAGAGAACTATATAACTGTATGTAGTTATTGTTTACATCTTGGCTTCCATTTATTTTCGTGTATACATTATTAGTGATTCCTATTTTTATATTGTTTATAAACCGAAACAAACAATTTTATATTAGTTTTTCAAAACGCTCAGTTTAAAAATTGAAACAACCTTTTCGAAACAATTTATACAAATACCTGTTAATCCTGCATGAAATCTAACACTTGGAAACTGCTACATCTATGAGGTGTTTGAACGTTCCGTTCCTTGAGATGGGTCCGCAATATTTCCATCAACAAGACTATCCCTGCCCAAGTAGTAGTATGTCACATAACCCTCTGTCCAAGTACGGCTTCATAAGTTAAAACACGTCGTTTCTCGAAACAATCAAGCCCCCAACTACTTCAACGGAATTCACTCTCACCGAAAGACGAGCAGGTTCTTCTGGTTCAGCAACGAGCGCATGACACGAACGTTCAAAACCCGAACAAATTTGATCCACTCCAATAGAGCTTTGTCAACAGAAGATTACATGGTTGACTTAACGCGCTGTTTTCCTATTTATTGTAAGTCTGACATAGAATGAGAGGTTTCCCTTCTAGACAAAATTCCCTTCAAGCAACTTCGTATTTGTCCTATAAATACCATAACCTGTGCTGGCATTGAATTCAACAATCTACCAGTCTAAATTTGAGTTAGAAAGAACAATTAGTTCCACTTATCCGTATATTCCAGTTAACTGGGGTCGACTTCACAGGAATGTTTCGTTAACAACGGCAGATATGGAACGTAGCAGGCATAGAATGAGTGTCCTCCACTTTAGCAAGAAAAGAAAACAGGATATTCTTAATCGAACTAAATGACCACAGGCTGACAGTCAGGTGTCCAGCAATAGAGGTTATACAAAATTGTCAGGAGCAAATGTAAAGAGTGGTAAGGACACGCCACAATTTCGGATTTATCTCAATAGAATTTCATTAAAGAAAGAATGTCATCCGGGGAATGACTTCATCATGGGAAAATATTTAATCAGAGAAATGATTTCATCAGTGAAAAATATTCCATTGGGGAAAAAAAAATATTTCATCGGTGAAATTATTTCATCAGGGTAGGGTTTTCATAAGAGAAGTGACTTCATCCGGGAAAAGATTTCATCAGAGAAAGTGATTTCATCGGGAAAATGATTTCAACATGAAAAGGATTTCGCAGGGACAAATTTTTCATAGGGATAATAAAGTCATTAGGAAATTTTTTATCAGGAAAATTATTTTGTTAGGTGTATGAATTTATCAAGGGTATAATTTCGTTAGGTTCATGAATTTGTCACGGATATAATTTCGTTAGGTGTATGAATGTGTCAAGGATTTGGTCTAGGATTATTTCAGCAGAAAAATGTTTCCAGTGTTTTGCTTAATCCTGTGCTATATAACGTTTTATATATGTTTGTTTACCTTTCTATTGGTCAAGTCACGTATTCTTTACCTGTATACTTCGCAATCTCTTGAAACCATGTGTTTAAAAAAAAATGCAATGACTATTCTCTGGTCTGCTCAGACGAATAAGTAACGCTTACATTAGCTATTTCTTTTTTATTCGTGTCATTCCCCTTTCCAGCAGAAACTGACTGTAATCTGGGGAGGGACCATATGTCTCAAGCTAAGAATCCCTGCTATAAACAAGCTAAGAATCCCTGCTATAAAATATGGTTTTACTTGGGGAATATGGTCCTGATCAGACCACTACGATTTTCGAGGAGGGGGGGGGTGAGAGGTCCGTTTAGAAAAAACAGTTTTTGATACAGACCCTTCTAGAGAAGGTTGAAAAGTAAGTATTTATAAGATCTATCTGTCTGTCTGACCGCCCGCCTATATATCTATATATATATATATATATATAAGGTATATATATATATATATATATATATATATATATATATATATATATATATATATATATATATATATATACCTTCAGAGGTGAATAGGGCAAAAACCAGTGTTCCACAGTTTGAGTGATGTGATACCACTGCGTATAGTTCTTGCATGCTGTTGAGACCCATATTCATACTCCATATGATGGTCTTTTTGAGAAGAGTTTCTTTTGGTCTTACTCTTTAGCTAAGGGCATATTCTAGTTTTAATTCGTATACTGTATCGCTGAAGATACATTTACCAAAAAACAACACGGTCCAGAGTGGCAACTATGTAGATTCCATCGTGAAACTATTGACTGTTTTAATGAGTGTAGTGGCAACCTTTTTCGTCACCGAGTACTATAATCTTAAACCGAGACAGTAGGCAGTAAATACCTCTGTACAAAAAGTAAACAAGACTTCACTCGTTAAGTTTTTATTAATGTCATGGTTTTCGTTGGTCACTTTATTTACTTCGAAGCGCATGCCAAAACGGAAATAATCAAAATCAGCGTTTTAGGCCATGTTTACCTTTCTGTACACATGTCTTTACTTACTAGAACTAAGTCTTGCCGATGAAGATGGTCAACCAGGTTATTCTACGCTTCAAGGGCCTACGGAAGAAATATTTTCAGGAAAAGGGACGATGGGTGAAAACATATTTAGAACCAATGTTCTGGAACATTATCAAACAACCAAGACCGTAGATATGATTACCTTAAGGGGGGGGGGGAGTGTGGTGTTTTACCTTATGAAAAAATTGAAACAGGTCCGATTTCGCGTATCAATATTTGAGGGGCGTTTTTCCTTAAAAAGGGGGGGGGGTTTACTTAAAACAAATGTGTTTTCAGTTGTTTTGGGTCCGATTTCATGTTTACACTTCACTATTTCACGGAGAATTTTAAGACTTTTCAGCAAAAAAAACCGTTACGTTGTGTTTTTAACCGACCTTTTGATTAAGTTCTTGGTACTAAAAGTCATATTCAGATTTTGGAGGGGGTTTGAACCCTCATTCCCCACCACCCCCTTTTAACTTCAGTATGCAAACAGCCCTCAAAGGTTTTTACAGAAAAGTTTAAAATAAAATCTATCCATGAGAAAAAAACATCAAAAGAAATTTCTCTGGAGTTAAACAAACTCGATTCCTACTCCCTGCTCCGTTGGTAAAAAAAAAAGAATATAGTTCACCAAGTACAGAAATAACCATCAAAGTGCATACCTTCCTACCTATTACACACAGGTAATATTCTATACACACCTGTAACAAGTGTGTTGAATGCCTCCTGTACAATAAGACACGGTGAACGCACAAATTTAACATCCCTGTTAATAGTTATCTTCTGCGCGTCCCTCGCGTTAGTCTCACTTCCCTTAGCACCGGTCGTTATTCTATGGCGTTGTACTAGGTCTGCTGGCTCGTCAAAATCACGCATCGCTTGCTTATCTCAAGACAGACATTATATAGTTATTCCCTTGCTGAATAGATCTGGTTTTCATTTTTTTTTAAACGCCAATTAATGACTTTTTATTATAAAATATTATTTCTATACATCATCATCAGCGGGTGCCGTGCAGATTGTAGTAAGCGATTATGGATATTCACCAGTTCCGGTATCTTTTATCTTGATCTTTGTTGACTCATTTGCCATGCCACGATGTCAGACTATATGATATTTTCTCACATATCATTCTCTAGCTCTCTTGCCTTCATTCTTGTTTGTTAGCATAACTATGTTCTCCAAACCTCTGTGTAACATTTCACACTTCTACGGCTGTTAAATGCTATGTGTTAACTTTTTATCAGGTTCTAGGGCAGATGTCCCTATACTCCTCAATACAAATGTTAAAATGTGCAATAAAGTAACATTATACTAAACGATGATCATACCATCATTGTACTAGCAATGCCAAACGTGGACACTTGCAGAAAAAGATAAAAACGTATCACGACAGAGATGCCTACATTGAATTCCCGGAGCAACAATAAGAGATATAATTGGAAACTAAAACTTCAGAAGACCAACTAACTGAATCCCAGTTTTAGATTACACCGGAAGATTAGAAATGCGGGAGCTGAGGTAACACATGAAATAACGAGATGAACGGAAATATGTAAAAAAAATTACCAATAATTATCAATAAAACGCCAGCAACATCAACATTTTAAATATGTTACATATACTTAGCACTATTAATAAACAGTGACAGGTGACGTTTCGGCGAAACAGCCTTTATCATAATTAAAGATAGGCCACATACTGTACATAGCAACTCATATTTGGTGTTACAATAGTAGTACAAAAAAATTTAAAAAAGTTCCAGCAGGATAAGAGAATTGAGAAATGACAAGAAGGGCGAATGGGCAATGGGAAAATAAAGAGGGAAATGAGAATGAGTTCGTAAGAGCAAGAACTGGGCCATGTGTGTTCAATTCTTCAATCATCTACGTTTCTATGGATTAACGTTTGTATTCTTGTCATTTGCATAAATGTAACCGATAAAGACATTTCAGTGGAAACGTGACGTTTAATTCTTATCTGCTAATTATTATTGTAACACTTTCAATGTGTGTATAGTAATGTTCTGTTTTATAGATCAGTAACAGATAAATGTTATACAAAGTAGTTTCTAGTACTGTAAGTAGGTGTGACATAGTACGAGACAGAGAAACTCCAGTGTTTTATCCTCTAAACAGAGTTATCTGTTATAGTGCGAGAAAAAGAAGTTTCGGCGGTGTTTTATCCTCTAAACAGAGTTATCCATCTTAGCTGTGGATGCGTCTAAGGTATAAGGCAAAAAATGAGAAAGAGGTCATCTAAAAACGATAATCACTGGGTCGGTATTAGGAGATTATTTTTGATCTTAATGGCGGTGTGTCACATGGTCGAGTGGTTACACCTTTGGTATCACACCCGTGATGCCCTACTTGGATCCCCGGTAAGGAATGAGTTTTGTTCTGTCTGATTGTAAATTAAAAAACTCACCCTGAGCATGATGAAGTTACAGCAAGGGCATGCGGCCGTTACAACTGGAAACCTTCCTTTAATACGAAACCTCCCTTTAATACGAAACCTTCCTTTAATACGAAACCTCCCTTTAATACGAAACCTTCCTTTAATATGAAACCTTCCTTTAATACGAAACCTTCCTTTAATACGAAACCTTCCTTTAATATGAAACCTTCCTTTAATACGAAACCTTCCTTTAATATGAAACCTTCCTTTAATACGAAACCTTCCTTTAATACGAAACCTTCCTTTAATATGAAACCTTCCTTTAATACGAAACCTTCCTTTAATACGAAACCTTCCTGCAATTCCCTAACGGGACACAAAATTCAGTGTTGCCAGTATTAATGATATTTATTGCAAAAATTTTTAAGTGGATGGGAACAAATGAGTTTGGGGGGGGGGTGTTCCTTCTTGTGTGCTTGCTTACCGGAACTAGATGCCATGTTCTAATTTCTTCCACATCTGTAGGACTGAAAGAGTTTCAAATATTTAACCCCTCAACCCCTACCCCTCGTTCCCCATTATCTACGGGTATGTAACACGTGATGAAAGCGGTTGATTATGAAAACAGAAACGAACTGGAATGAAACACCTTAAGCAAGAATTAAAAAAACAGCTAAGCTGAATAGATGGCATTCAAAAGAAAATACATCAAATGGTTTAATTAAAAGTAGCTGACCACACCATAGTACTCGTGAAGACTCAATCAAGCGCGATATTTGTCTAAGAGGCTAACCGGAACGACACTTACTCATGTCAATAATCAGCTTAATCTAAGGAGATTATTAATCTTAATCTCAAAGGCTTGATTCAACAGACCTAACCAGATGGATAAGTAAAAAAGAAAAGAATTCTTAGAACACTATACCTATGTACAGAAGTTGTAGGATTAGTTCTGTACTAGAATGTAGGATTTACAGAAGTTATAGGATTAGTTCTGTACTAGAATGTAGGATTTACAGAAGTTGTAGGATTAGTTCTGTACTAGAATGTAGGATTTACAGAAGTTATAGGATTAGTTCTGTACTAGAATGTAGGATTTACAGAAGTTATAGGATTAGTTCTGTACTAGAATGTAGGATTTACAGAAGTTATAGGATTAGTTCTGTACTAGAATGTAGGATGTACAGAAGTTGTAGGATTAGTTCTGTACTAGAATGTAGGATTTACAGAAGTTATAGGATTAGTTCTGTACTAGAATGTAGGATTTACAGAAGTTGTATGATTAGTTCTGTACTAGAATGTAGGATTTACAGAAGTTATAGGATTAGTTCTGTACTAGAATGTAGGATTTACAGAAGTTATAGGATTAGTTCTGTACTAGAATGTAGGATTTACAGAAGTTATAGGATTAGTTCTGTACTAGAATGTAGGATTTACAGAAGTTATAGGATTAATTCTGTACTAGAATGTAGGATTTACAGAAGTTATAGGATTAGTTCTGTACTAGAATGCTGATATCATTCTTCTTCTTCAGCGTTCATTCTCAAACTCCCGCTGGATCTCCCTTGTAGCAGGACCATGATCCTAATAGATTTCCAGCAGGATGTAGTCCAGAGAATGGAGATGCGTTGTGTCGCCGTTTTATTTGCGCCAATGGCCCGACACATCCGTCTTTGGCGGTCTGACATCATTCACCTGTGGGTTAAACTCACATGAGTGTACTCTCAAGTTAATCTAATAACTAGAAAGTTAAAAAAAAAATCCAATAGGCGTGGATAATTATAAAACCGTATATTCAAGATATTGAAACAATTTTACAAGCCAAAACGTTGACATTGTTCTTGTCTATACTATGTAGATTGACTATACTCTTGGGTGTTATTTTTAAAGAAAATACACTACTGTCTTGTTTTCTCCATCGACATTCAGTCCAGTCATAGGTCCCATGACAGCAACCTACCGTCGGGGATGAAGATGACTATTTATGTACCTAATAACATCAACTATTATATAGGGTGGCCAGTTCTCATGCCAGAAACTCATGCGTCAGGCACTCATTTACAGCTACTGGTCACTGGAGGAGTGACTGGAGGAGTGATCGTGTCAAGCGAGAAATCACAACCGGGACTTTTATTTTAATCTGGACGTGGTTTCGAACCTGGCACGCTGTAATTCGGTGATAACAAGCAGGTTCACTATCAACTAGGCCACCGCGATCCTCAATAATAGTATCATCAGATTATCAATTTACACCAATAACATAAATATACGAGACTTAGAGATAGGGTAATGAAATTTCACTTATCACTATAAACACACAAAATTATACACAAAAACGGACGTTTCGTCCAGATGCCTTTATCAATAACACAACACAGTTCTGGTAGGTGTTCTTCGAATATCATAAGACAGTATTGTATATGCATGCACCAACTGTGACTGGGATGGAGCAAGAGATATATAGAAGCTACGGAGCTATTGGAGCTACGGAGTTATTTGATATCAGTAGTACTCTCGGCAGACGGCTTACAGTTTCGTTGACACGGACGGAATGTAGAATAGACAAGGGGAAACCCGAGTACATTGAAGTCGATAATCTACACCTTTTCAGCCTCTCAATGAGTAAAATGAGTGTAAAATAGCTATTTATACCTGTTACTATCACAAAATCTCTCCCTGCAACACCTTAACGGGAACAATGTAGTATTTCACAGTTGTTGTTTATTTTACTATCATTGATACATTAGACATAAATATTTCACAAAAGTTAAGTATAAATATATAAACCTTTGAACAAACGTTAAGTATAAATATATAAACCTTTGAATAAACGTTAAGTATAAATATATAAACCGTTGATCAAACGTTACGTATAAAAAAACATTGAACAAAGGTTAAGTATAAATATATAAACTATAAATCATTGAACAAACATTAAGTATAAATATATAAACCATTGAATAGATGTTAAGTATAAATATACGAACCATTGAACAAAAGTTAAGTATAAATGTCTCAACCATTGAACAAAAGTTAAGCAAATAAATATATAAACCATTGAACAAACAGTTCTTACCGTTATGTAAACAGAACACATCAGTATGCCAGTTTGTAATATGTAACAACAATCCTTTATTTGACATAATATTCCTTGGACAGCGGCTGTGTACAGATGATTTTAAGTAAGAGCTAGATTTGTCGAAAACAATCCCTACTAAGGAAGTCCTTACTGAATATGCCTGATTCGGTGACAAGTCGGAATGTTACCGATTCATAATCGGCTTCAACTTAAAGCACTCTACCCCGCCCGCTTGACTTTAGGCCAACAAAACGATTAAATCTGGGTAGATGACCTAGGAGGTCAAAATGATTTTATCAATGAAATGTGTCTCAAATTTATGCCTTAGCGGTGTAATCTAAGGTTGGATTCATTATTGGAATGAAAGTGAGATATATGATTATGTTTGCCTGTTGTCGATATCCCGTGTGTGCCTGAGGAGAAGATGTCGTCGCTAACTTATATATATATATATATATCCTTTCAGCGCATCTCTAGCTGTTGAAGTGTGTGCTGGTAGGTCTTTGAGAAGTTGTGTTAACGTTTTGTGATTAAAAATTTAGTAGTTACCACAAGTCTAGTTACCACTGTATCGCCATTGTACAGTGCGACTGTGACGGTCAATATACCGGGTTCGTATCCCTTCTGCGCATGGACCGTTCAGTAAGCAATGGGCAAACTACTGATTGTATTTATATTGCCGAGAAAATCACTGCAGTCAACGAAAAACTCGGTTGATGACTGCATCGTAGATAGGATAAGCTACCAATTTAGTTCATCTTCTTCTTCCCGAACCCCAGAATTGCGAACGGTTAACTCTTACTTCCTATGTGCAGTAAAGAGGTACCTCCGAGCTTCCTTTCATATTAATATCATACGCTGCTGTTAGGAGATAGATAGATGATTGACAGATGTGGATAGATAGATAGATAGATAGATAGAAAGATAGATAGATAGATAGATAGATAGATAGATAGATAGATAGATAGATAGATAGATAGATAGATTATATACTTGGTGTCGCATGCCAACAATAGCTAAGGCCGACCAACGAAAATCACGGAAATAATGGACCTTTAATGTCATGTTTACATTTTCTGTTCTATCTCTATATTCGCTAAACCCTTTATTGCCTTTCAGCGTCAAGGGTAGAAGAGTTCTCTGGAGATGGCCCCCATGTGTGCTGAGTATATTGTAAATTTGCCGCCTCTTTTATTTCGGTGGCTCATCGTTTTCGAGGTCGGCCTCTAGGTCGGCCTTCACTGTATCTGTGTAGCATAGATGGCTGTCTGGTGGTAGTCCGACATTTTCTGTTGAAAGGTCTTATATTACCGTCAAAGTTCACGTGAAGAACACTGTTCAAGAAGAACTGTCCTGCCTTTTCATATTAAGAATCTCCCCCCTCTCCTTTTCCCAAGGGGGCATATATGGCCCTCCAGTGTTCCTTAGCGATAAGTCGACTAATACAAACAGAAAGTTTGCAGCAATTTCCTGTTCAGCCATAGATAAAACACTGTTAAAAAAATGTGTCACGAAACAATGCACTTTTTGTTTATCCTGGGGTTTTCCAAAATGCGTTCGCGTGACTTGAGTCAGGCTGGCGAATCGAGAATCATCATTCTAAAGTGACGTATTTGTCTTTCCTCTGGATTTTTATTGGTCATTTTGCGTATACTTTTTGTCGAAAGCCAATGAAAATCAAAGGAAATGTCAAACGCGTCAATTTAGGAAGATTATTTCATATTTAGCACAACGATCTTATATTGTCAATAGTCTCGGTGCGTCTTTAGAAAATGGTAGTAATATAATAGTAAATATATTTAGTAAAGGTAAGTAAAACTCTGATCGGAAAATAGAGAAATGTACAGAGATTTTCTCCTTCTTCTATGTTAATTCTCAAACTCACGCAGAATAGTACAATGTAGTCCAGAGAACTGAATACGTTGTGTAATGGTTTATAGCGTGACTGCGATATCATCATCTTTCTGTCAAAAAAATATGATTTTCTTAATGGCAGTGTGACACTTTGGCCGTAACCATCGATAAATATAAGACTATCGAACTAAATTTGGAATCATCCTTTTAACGTGACGTATTTTAGTTTTCCCATGATTGTAAGTGGTTGTCGAAAGTTTCCACAAAACGACGACTCAAAATCACGGGAAAAGTCTACTATGCCACTTTAGAAGGTTGATTACCAATAAGCTAACAGGTCTTATATACTCGGTAGTCACGCTTGGAAAGTATGAGATGGGACAACCAAACGGCATCCCAAACCTAATTAATTGCTTATAAAACATGGTAATGAAGTTTTGCTAATCACTGGAAACAGACAAAACAATGAACACATCAATCAACGTTTCAATAATAACAGCATTTATCATGAACACAATACAGCACACGAGGAGTAAATAACATCGATATCCGGGTATCGAACCGCTCTTTCAGTACAATGCACATTTTTTTCAACGATATGCCTCTGAGATGCCCTTATGAATATGTCGTAATAAAGGACAGGGGAAAAAATCATAACACGATCAGTTGTCACCAGTATCAGGACACTGATGAGGTTTGGACTAGGTGTCTTCTGCATTTATTCTCAAAAGACACGCATATTAAAAGTATGTTAGTTAGTTAGTTTGTTGGTTGGTTGGTTAGTTGGTTAATTAATCTTTGGTTCATCGTAACTGCTGTCCGGACAAGTCCATATGTGCTCAGATCTCTCCTTGAGTGTATCGCGATTACACGTTGACTGACGGTCCCAGTACGGAGTTTATTGGCCATCTGTCTTTCTCGCCCACGTTACCGCTCCTTTCTTGCGACACCACTTTTCAAATGATTGCAGTTCGAATCGCACTTTTTATATAGGGGTGGATGATACAATTAGGCCGATTCTTATACTTTTCAGTAATATTTCTAGAGCGGTTGAAACGTTACGACTTTCACCATCCTCGAAACACGACTAAATTCGAACGAGTTGGACTAGTCGCCTTTCTCACTAGCCCCCATCCATTATGAAATAGCAGGTACATTAGTTGAATATTATAGTTAAACTCTACTGCCATGTTTGATGGTTTATAGTTTAAGCCGTTCATATGATCCGAACAGACAAGTTATATTCACAAAATTCCCCACACACTTTCCAGACCTTCGAAGTATTCAGTCTGAATGAGCCACATCTGAAAGCTTGGCACGATAAGAGCCTACTTCATAATAGAAAATGATTTGTTAAAAGTCCAAGCGCTCTCAATATTACAACAGAATAGACCACGAACCAGAAAAAGGGGTTTGAAAACTGGAAATAAGGTCGCAAAATGTAATAATTAATCTCTTTCAACTGCCACAAACAAGATTGCTTATCCCTGTGTAATTATGGCATCAAGGAAGACAATTTCAACATATTTGCTCTATAATTGTGTGTGTTCTTTACGGCTTTCGGAACAATATTTAGAATAAATGAGCGCATATGTTGGCTGTTTGATAGCACCCACTCAATCGTTTTCTCCCTCTCATAACATAAAAATAACTATTATTGTTAATAAAAATATATTTAAAAATAAATTACATCAATTTGGTTTGGATGCTTGAGCTAAAAACATGTAACATCGACCTGTGATAATATGTTAACATCGACCTGTGATAATATGTTAACATCGACCTGTGATAATATGTTAACATCAACCTGTGATAATATGTTAACATCGACCTGTGATAATATGTTAACATCAACCTGTGATATTATGTTAACATCAACCTATGATAATATGTTAACATCATCCTGTGATATTATGTTAACATCAACCTATGATAATATGTTAACATCAACCTGTGATAATATGTTAACATCGACCTGTGATAATATGTTAACATCGACCTGTGATAATATGTTAACATCGACCTGTGATAATATGTTAACATCGACCTGTGATAATATGTTAACATCGACCTGTGATAATATGTTAACATCGACCTGTGATAATATGTTAACATCAACCTGTGATAATTTGTTAACATCAATATGTGGGTTGACCGGTGTCGGTGGCAGGATTATTAGAACCGCTGTTATCTCTGTTATTATTTTACGCTGAAAAGTTCTGATGTAGTTTGCACATCACATGATGATGATCATCATCATTTGTTACATCCACTAATTGCAAAAAATTGTGCACGTGTGTTGCCGGGCATGAGAGGGGAAGAAAGAATAGCAACACTGTTTACCTTCCATGCAAGTCGTAAGAGGCAACTAAGAAGGTTATGGGGTGGAGTGGACTCTCCCATCCCATATAGTGCCAAAGTGACCCAAAGCCATGCTGAAATATAATCTATCGGGACGAAAGCAATGCTGTAACTATCGCAGCAATGCTGTAAACACGGAAGCACCTCATTCTGTTCTCCGGACTACATCCTGTTGAAAACGTTCTTACTCTGAACAATCTGCACGCATGTACACAATGCAACAGATGTTTCCTGGATAGAATCAGACTCCTCGGAGATCTGCGGACTCACAAACCTAGACCAAAATAAGTTCTCCTCTAGTCTAGAAACTTGTCATTTTCTAATGTCTGTTGTAAGTTCTCCTCTAGTCTAGAAACTTGTCATTTTCTAATGTTTGTTTAAGTCTCCTCTAGTCTAAAAACATTTCATTTTCTAATGTTTTTTGTAAGTTCTCCTCTAGTCTGGAAACTGTTGCCATTTGACACAAACTCATCCACGTGTGGAATTTCGGGGGTGGGGTTAGTCTTGTTTTCTTTACTAGCTTCATATTTCTAAGTGTCATGATCTATTATCTTAAAGGGAAGAGGTTTGAACCACGTGATATTCTTCGTATAAAGCATATACGAAGAGAGGAGAAGCAGAAAGAAGAGCCAAGGGTAGACCTAGAGTACGCTGGATCGACAACATCAAAGAGACATTACACGAACACCAAATAACATTATCTGAAGCTGCCAGAAAAGCGAGAACAAGAACATTGTATCTCCTCGACAACCGTAAAGGATAAAAGAGGAAGGAAAGAAGAAGAAGGGGGTTTGAACACTATGACGTGAGTTTGAGCCCTATGGAGGGGCAATGACAAGGCAGACGGATTAACAATGATGGCGGCAAGGGGGGAAAACAGCCATACACACAAGCGATCAATGCACACAGATAAAATGATGTTGAAATAAGTGAACAAAGAGACTTGGCTGAACAGATAAGCCATAGGAAACATTGGGAGAGAAAACTACAAATATATGACAAACTCAAATCTAAAAAAACAACATCAACATACTCAAGAGGAAAGACTAGAGTATCATCTTCCGATTTCGAACACAACATGTACAAACAACATTCACCTGAACAGAATACAACGACAACACACTCCTGGTGACGGCTGAGCAATCATCCCTTCGCAACTGTCGACTATTACCTTTTTTAAGTGTCCAGCCATGGCTACAGTAATAGAAGATATCTGCGCAGAATTAATTAGGACTTCATTCATTACATTTTTTTATTATTGTTTTGATTTCCGTTGGTGACTATTTATATACTTTGAGTCGACGTGACTATCTTTGGCATGCGACACGTATATAAATTGTGACCAACGGAAACACGAAAATAATAAAAAATGTAACGAAGTCTTAATTGATTTTATGCAGAGGTTTTCTATTGCAGACGGTTATGTTCCAGCCTGGATGAGATCAGGAAAATGCTTCATTAATTCAGGAATTAAGTCAGGAATGAACTTCAATGCCAGTTAAATGGAACACCTTACATGGAACATACCACCAACTCACAATCATATGCATATATCACACAATGGCATTGTGTCAAAGAAAATTAACTCATGGACCGCTGAATCAGCGGGCAAAGGACACAAATTTCAGAGGCACCAGATTTGTAAATACAATGAAGAAAGGAATCAAGAAATGCATGATAATTTACAGGTACCACACGAAATTGTTTTACCTTGTAGACTTTATGGGTTGTTCTTCATTCCGAACCGGACATGAATATGTATAAATGAATATTTAGGGGGGGGGGGGGGCTCATGTCCCACCCAGTCTAGCAGAAGCATTCCTTCCGTCCACATGTTAGTTTCCACCCACACCAGCGTTCCACCAAGTTATGGGGTTCTACCATGTCGGATTATTCTATTCTCGTAACCCGTCTGTTCTCTGTTCTCACAAGTCACGGATCAACGTTTAGCTCCCCCGTACAAGTTCGCGTGCCGGAATCTCCTTCAGGCTGGATCGCCACCGATCGTGGTTTTATCACCCCCGGGTGTGATTTATTGTGATGGTCAGAAAATCAAAAAGAATGTGAACGCGGGAGAGTACAACGAAGGAGAAAAAGACCTCTATCAAGAGATATTTAGAACGTGGGAAAATGTTTAGAACGAGCAGTATTATGAGCTGACCCTTCCGGAAAACTCTCATAATGAATAACCAAAAGTGTGTCTAGTGGTCTCAGAGAAAGAGAGAGAGAGAGAGAGAGAGAATGAGAGAGAGAGAGAGAGAGCCTGGACTTAAGTGAACTTCCAAATGTCCGATAATAGTTTGCGCTTGCATTTTCTCCTGGTAAAATTGTAATTATGCACCTTTCCTTCTTTCAATACGACAGTAATATTGTTACATACACAGTTACAAAATCTCTCCCTGCAACACCTTAATTAGAAACACGCAGTATTTGACAGTAATATTGTTACATACACAGTTACAAAATCTCTCCCTGCAACACCTTAATTTGAAACACGCAGTATTTGACAATAATATTGTTACATACACAGTTACAAAATCTCTCCCTGCAACACCTTAATTAGAAACACGCAGTATTTGACAGTAATATTGTTGTGCTATAAGAAATATAATTTGCGATCCATGGCGATGGTAGACGATGGATGACTCACAAGACTATTATGAGACACAAAATGTCTTCCACGGTCGTTTACAAGAAAAACAGGGAGCCGCCCAAGCGCAGTGGTTAGCCCACTGGCTTCGCGTATGAGTGGTACTAGGTTCATTCCCCAGTTGATGCGAAAAAGTTTCTCAGATCACCACGGCTCCCGGTCGACCCAGCCTTAAATGGGTACGGGAATTAATCCGGGAAGTAAAGACTAAGAGGGAGAGGAGATGGCTACCACCCTCATTTGCAGAGCCTCTGAAATGTGAGATCGCTAACATCTCACACCCCTACGGCATTAATAAATGCTATGGGCTACTTTACTTTTATTTCACAAGGAATCAGAATTGTCATTAGAGGCTGTAGATATATTGTCAACAATATAGATCAGAAATATAGAAAAATCAATTGAATTATCAGTAATATATAATATCAAGTGAATTATATGTAATACAGAAAGTCAAGTCAATTATCTGTAATAAGTAAGTTATCTTTAATATAGAATGCCAAGTGAATTATCTGTAATATAGAATGCCAAGTGAATTATCTGTAATATAGAATGCCAAGTCAATTATCTGTAATAAGTAAGTTATCTGTAATATAGAATGCCAAGTGAATTATCTGTAATATAGAATTTCAAGTTAACTACCTGTAATATAGAATGTCAAGTGAACTATCTGTAATATAGAATGTACAAGAGGTTATAAGTAATAAATAATATATTAAATCAATATCAACATATTTGTTCTTAGATGAAGAATTGAAATCAACATCTTGCCGCCAAGACAAAATTAATGACTGAACGAGAACAAACCCCACAAAAGCCCACTTGCTTTGATCTTTGGTATATTAAGCCATGTCTTATCGTCCTAATATATCTGCTCTACCTACACATGAAATCAACACTCGTGTACTATATATATAAATGTAATTTGAATGCCTACACTATCTTACGTGACAGTCAATCGATATAATACAACTGCATACTCGTACACCCACAGGGTCGTAGGTATGATTTCCATAAGGAGGTGGTTTTAACCTAAGAAAAAGAATGGAGGTGTGGGGTTTATCAGTTTTTGTGTGGACATTTCACTATTTGACGGGGATATTTGTAGATCTTCTACTGCGAGAAATCGTTAAGAAATATTTTATTTCGTTACCGAACTTTAGGCTAATATTCTAGTATCCCGCCGAAGACGGATGTGTTCGGCCATTGCCGCAAATTAAAACGCCGACACAACGCATTTCCATTCTCTGGACTACATCCTGCTGGAAATCTAGTAGCATCGTGGTCCTGCTACATGGGAAATCCAGCAGGAGTTTGAGAATAAACGCTGAAGAAGAAGAATATCATAATATTAAAAAGTCATGTTTAGATGTGCGGGGGGGGGAGGAAGGGGGAAGAAGGTTGGAAACTAAAGCCCCCTCGTTTTATCTACGGGCCTGTCCACCCATCTATCTTCTGCGATCGCTCTTTGATAACCAACACGAAAGTCCGAGTCATTTTCCCGCCGGGAAACATGAAGTACGATAGTGTTATTTGTCAGTGGAACTTTTTATTTTGCATCTTCCGGTCCAGCACATTCGTTTTCGGCATTTTCCCATTCATTCATCATTCGTTAATCCATCCGTTCGTCCATCCTACCATCAATCCGTCCGTCCATCCTACCATCAATCCGTCCGTCCATCCTACCATCAATCCGTCCGTCCATCCTACCATCAATCCGTCCGTCGATCCTACCATCCACCCGTTCGTCCATCCTACCATCCATCCGTTCATCCATCCTACCATCCATACATCCGTCCGTCCATGTATTCATCCGACAACACAGATAAATATAGAGAAACAATGGAAATAGGTATGTAAACAAGGATATTTCGTTGTTTTTTTCTGCTTCAAAGGAAACCAGGACAAGACATACTGTGACAATGACAGATGACATTATTAACAGATGACATTTTGTCAGCCTTTTCCAAACTGTCCTAAGTCTTCTCCATGTCTGGAAGGAAGACATTGGTTCTATTCTAGTTCAGCATTCTAATATCTGTCTCATTTGTGTTAATTTATTGCAATTGCGAGTCTTCTTCTAATCTCGACTGAACAATCTCCGGAACTGTTTATATATTTTCTCCCAGTTATTCGAATTTGTTTACATACGAGGCATGTTCAAATGAAACCGGGACTTGTTACACCACGCGTGATAGAGCGCACTGATATTGATGACATTTTGCACTAGTAATGAGTATCCAATAATTTACATACGGTCACGTGTTCATCTTCCCAGCATGCATATGTGCTGCAGAAGACTGTTAACAATATGGCGGGTGTGATTCCGAACCCGTCCAAAGTGAATCAGCGTGTTGTGATCCAGTTTCTTTCATTTGAAGGATGTCAAGCAGTAGACATTCATCGGAGAATGAAGGCAGCATATGGTGACAAATGTTTGTCGAGGACCAGAGTGATGGAGTGGGTGCGTATGTTTAAAGACGGACGTGAGTTAACGGCAGATCTTGCACGGCCAGGTCAGGCGCATATTGTTGCAACAGAAGAAGCCATAGCCGTGCTTGATAAAGCAGTACTGACTGACCGTCGTCGGAGCATTCGTTCGCTTGCAGAAGAATTCCATATGTCAATTGGGACAGCCCACATGGTTGTTCGGAAGAAATTGAACTATCGGAAGGTGTGTTCACAGTGGGTCCCACGGATGTTGACTGACCACCATAAGGAAGAACGGATGGGGTGGAGTTTGAACCACATCATGGGGTGGAGTTTCAACAGCGACGCAGACGTGAAGACAGCGGTGACCACATGGTTCAGAGAACAGCCACGCAACTTTTTCTCGGACGGCATTCGACGTCTACCTAAACAGTGGGATGCTTGCCTAAATGCATACGGAGATTTTTTCTGATGAACCCAGGTGCATTCTTATTCACAAGTGGTTGCTTTGTTCAATTCCGTTGAAAATATTAAATGCGTATGATACTTTTTAAATAAATCCACAAGTCCCGTTTTCATTTGAACACGCCTCGTATAAATATATATATTTATATATATATATATAGTATATATATATATATATATATATATATATATATATATATATATATATTATATATATATATATATATATATATTATATATATATATATATATATATATATATATATATATATATATATATATATATATAAGCAAATTATGTAAACAATATCTAGATAGATATATAGATAGATAGATAAATAGATATATATATAGATAGATAGATAGATAGATAGATAGATAGATAAGATAGATAGATAGATAGATAGATAGATAGATAGATAGATAGATAGATAGATAGATAGATAGATAGATTATATATATATATATAAGCAAATTATGTAAAAAAATATATAGATAGATATATAGATAGATAGATAGATAGATATATATATATATAGATAGATAGATAGATAGATAGATAGATAGATAGATAGATAGATAGATAGATAGATAGATAGATAAGATAGATAGATAGATAGATAGATTTATATATATATATATATAAGCAAATTATGTAAAAAAATATCTAGATAGATATATAGATAGATAGATAGATAGATATATAGATAGATAGATAGGCAGGCAGACAGATATATATATATATATATACCTACGTAAAAATTACAAAAAAGCAATGAATTAAACGTTTCGATTGTGTTCAGAGCAATGTTCAAAGAACATTCAATCTGATTCATACCACGGACCCAGCTCAGGTTGCTCTTTCATGCCCCTATGTTAATTTCGAAAACACACAATAGCGAACATTGTGTGTCTTGAGTGCTCAAACACGGCCCGCTTTGTCTGGTTATTTATGAAGTTGCAACCCACGCCTGGTTCGAGAGGCACGGGAGGCATTGTATCCACCTTGGACAGGAATTCCAATACTAAAACACGAATGGACTATAAGCTGCCTGTAACTGAATGTCCCATTTCAAGAATGTCTTGTAACATGAAAGTTTTTTTCTTGGTGGTTGTAAGGTAAACAAAAGGTAAATGTTGAGATTATCAATATTTCTTCTTCTTCTGCGTTCGTTCTCAAACTCCTGCAGATTAGCAGGATGTAGTATGGAGAACGGAATGCGTTGTGTCATGGTTTAACAGCATTGCTGCGATATCTGCGCTTTCGGTCTGACACATACGACTTCAGCATGGCTTTGGGTCACCGACCCTATATGGATGGGACAGCCAACTCCATCAGATAACCTCCTTCGTCGCCTTTTACGACACATCTGGATGGTAAACAGTGTTGCTATTCTTTGCTCAACTTTCGGGTCCCGGCAACACACGGGCGAGATTATCAATCTAAACTAATTCATCCCGTTCTCTCTGACACCCGTCTAGCTCCATCTGGTCAAATGGTAATGCCAGACATTTAAAATATGTGGTTATCATCTCTCTGCGTGTGATATATATATATATATATATAATGGAGGTTGCAGCTCCTCTGTTTTTTTATATCTTAAATAGATAGAGGTTATTGTTTTAGTGTTTTAATTAGTTCACCCATCTTCTAGTCCGAGCCTTAACATAAAAGCGTGTTGGGATTGTGAGGTTATCTTACAAACCCTCCGGTCACAGAAGATGGCGACACTTATCTAATTCTACTACAACACTATGATAGAACTGAATAATCTCCAAAAGAAAACAATAGTATGCAACATGATTGAAGATATGTACCCCAGAGAAGCATGGATACAAGTATATACAGACGGATCAACAACCAGAGCAGTTAAGAATGGAGGTGATGGCGTGTACATAAAATATCCAGAAAAAGAAAATGAATCCACATGTTCACCAACTGGAATATTCTGGTCCAACAACTCTGCAGAAGTACAGGCTTTTAACATGGCTGCAGAAATAATTAAAAACACAACAAGCCAATGTCAACAGGTGGTATTTCTTACTGATGCTATGTCTGTCCTACAAGCCTTTGAGAGCGATAAACTGCCAGACCTGAAGGAAGCCATGCGAGAATTTAGTATCCAAAGAAGGGTAATACTACAGTGGATACCATCCCACTGTGGCATACCAGGAAATGAAGAGGTAGATTGGCTGGCAAAAGATGGAGCAACACAGGAACAAAAATACAACGAAATCACCTACCAAGAAAAGAAGACCCTCATCAAAGCTATCAGGACAGTCGACTACCCAAAAGACAATTACCACTATCTCAACAGAGCAGAGCAGGTTATTATCTTCCGCCTCAGAACAGGGCACAACAGATTAAACAGTCACTTAAATAGACTAAGACTGGTTCCATCACCTCTGTGTCCATGTAGGTAGGCAGCACAGACCGCTGATCATATCCTGCAAGACTGAACTACTGAACTACACTAAACCAGTTAAGGGAAGAACACTGAATCACAGAGATGGATATCCACAGAAATCTGTATGGGAGCACTGTGGAGCTTTCAAATACAGCAGCATTTATTAAGAAAACAGGACTTGCTGTGTAGACATGTCAAACTGCGCACGAGAAGAAGAAGAAAATCTCATTCTAAATAATTTAAGCAATATCATGTCATTACTGCTTGGTGGACTTCGGTATCACAGTTTGAAAACACACTGTCGTTTTCAAATCAAGAATTCTAACCACTTTACTACTCCAACGCATTCTGTAAGAGTTAACGCCCTCTTTTAATTATTATCACTTAAGTAACGCGACCAAGAAAAGCCACGCCTACAGATGTTGCTAAGGTAAACAAAATAGCAAACAGTGGTCTCAATTTGGAGATTATGTAATTTTATGTAGCGGAATTATAGTGGTTGCCAGTGTTGAGTGACAGGTTCTGTGTAGATCCAGACAGCAAAAGGTGGACCACATCTCTGACCACATTTGTCTCAGTTGTCCGGACATTTAAAAGTGTACAAAGATGACACAATTGAAAGCACAATGGCGGATCTATGAAACATTTGATGGTATTAGAACAGTGGTGGGTAAAATAAGGTCCGTGGGCCAAGTTCGGCCCGCAATGGCAGTTTTAAAGGCCCGATAGAATTGAAAACTAGTATAAGTACCGGCCTCTAAGGGATTTTACTCATAAATGAAGTCGTAGTGACTGAATTACCAGAACCACAACCTCCACTAATGTTGTATGATTGTAAAGGGTCTAATATAACCGAAATGGACAAACGTCCACGATTGAAAGAACCGTACCTCGCCATAAAAGGTATATTTTACTTAACCATACCCAGATGATACCACTTGCTATTTGCTGCTTGCTACTAGCTGTTTGAAAAGACTAAAAAAGAAGGTCTTCCTACATTGAAATGTTCATTCCGGTCCGTCTACCCATAATGGTTGCCCGCCGCAGCATGAATGATAAAGAAAACAAAAACTTGACATTTTGCTAGAACAGACCTGGTTCAATTCCCGTCAGCTGTAAGAATTATTTTCATTTATCCTCATGCTTCCTACTTGAATTTACATTTTTTAAGAGGGTACTCAGAAATGATTCATGTTTACAACGAAGTTGTAAATTCAAAATTCATTAGAAGTTGAATATAGAGATCCACCAAAGACGGATATCTCGGGTCAATGATGCGAAAAAAAATCGAAACACTTTCCCACCACCGTCGCCATTACGACTTGTTATATAAAATTATCACATGACCGGACCTGGGCCCTAGTTAGGCTTTCGGTTGATCGCTATTTATATAATTGGATTCACCTTGGCTATTTTTGGCAATCAATACTATGTAACTACGTAAAACATAACAACAATTGTACTTACGTAAAACACAGGTTTATATAATCGCTTCAATCAGACACGACAGACTATAACTAAAACTAGTGGGTATCGAAGCGCACACAAGAAAACATACAAATTACAATACACAAATAGAAGAATACACTATTGTTGGCACGCGATTCCAAGTATGTAAATAGTGACCAACCGAAACCCAACAATAATCAAAAACGTAACCAATGTGATCCTAATTAATTCAGTGGAAAGATTTTTATTTGAGACGGTCATTGTATGTCCATGCTTTGGTGTACATCCTGCTGGAGATCTAGTAGAACCATTGTCTTGCTACAAGAGATATCCAGTGGGAGTTTGAGAATAAACATTGGAGAAGAAGAATATAGAGAATCCTCGAGAAGGGGGAACAAGTAGAAGTGGGATGCTAAGGGATGCACACTGCTTCATCGTAAATCACAGGGTTAGAACAAAACTATGCTGAAATCTTAATCCTGGCTATATAAATCACAGTTAAAAAAACAGTGGTTCACAACTATTTGTTCGGTTTTGGCCCCCTGTGGCAATCTTTAGCCATTAAACTTAAAAACAAATTATGACGAAATATAATCTTCAAGATTGTCTATATACTTTTATTATTTAACATTGTTATCTTTTTGCGCCCCCTAGATGATCTGTGACCCTCAGTGTTTTAAAAAAAAAATCCTACATTAAAAAAATGTTCTATCTGGATATCACTGACCCCAGGGGTAGGGTATATTTTCCCAGTTGAGAGTCACAGCACTAGAGACTTCTTGAAGCAGGAGAAATGTTTTTCTCCAGGCTCGCATTACTACTTTTTCTGCATTCCTACTCCAACTTTTACAGATCAACAGGAACTAGACCATAGAACGGAATGTGTTGTGTCACGGGTTACAGCTTAGATGTGATATCTGCGTCTCTCCGCCTGACACATTCGATTTCTGCATAACTTCTAGTTTACTTTAATCCTATAGAATGGGACAGATAACTCCACCTCCTAACTTGCCTGTCGTATCTTACGACATTTTTAACAGGTAGCAATGTCGCTAAAACTTTACTCCCAGGTCGAGCCTGTCAACATATGGGTTGCTATATCTTTTACACAGGTAACAATGTCGCTAAACTTTACTCCATGTCGAGCCCGTCAACATATGGGTTAATATATATCTTAATATTTCAAAATGTTACCTTTTTATGCAGGCAATATTGTCACAATTTGAATGGGTTGGCGCCGTGGCACAAGAAGATACCACCAACTAACATTATTAACAAAACAAGAGACAACTTGAAGAGAAACATGATCGCTTTCGCCACTCGGCATGACACTTGATTGATTGATTGATTGATCATTGATGATTGAATGTTATTGTTTCTTATACACCAAATAAAATGTTTGAACTGGAAACATATTTCTACAAAAATCACACACATAATGTAGCTGTTTACGTACTCTGTTTGCTATAACATTTACAGGGGATTTTATGGAGGGTGGGGGATCTGGGCATAAATAAGGAGGTGCGGGGAGTTTCTGAATTTCTGACAGTCGGTGAAATGGTGGAGAAGGCAAGTGGTTACAAAAATTAATATAAACATTAATAAATTTTCTATGGACATCCCCCCCCCCCCAAAAAAAAAAACGCTGTACACAAAGAACAGAATTTTGTTAATATAAATAACCTTTCACAAACACAATCAGTAGATGCTATAAATAAACATATCGGATCTTTAATCTAGATACCGAAATGTTCTAGTACGTCTATTTATAGTACAGGGTTAAAGTTCAGAGTTCATATAAAACCTGGTCATATCTTTATGGTTTCTTTTTCTGTCCACCACCAAAGCCAAAGATTTTAATACTTTAATAAACTACAATAGAGTTCTTCTATAGTGCATTCTGTTATAACAAATTTCCCTATATAACAACACGTTTCATAATTCTCAATTGTATTTATTCTATATTGTTTGTACTGTATATAGCGAATTTCTGTTAGTACATGCACATTTTTTTCGTCCCGGACTATTCGTTATAACGAGATTCCACTGTATATAGTTGTCTCAGACTGATAATTTCCCAATAATTACATATAATATGTTTGCTCTCGGAGTGACGTGTCCCTTCAGAAATTACTTAAATCTAAAACCTGATTTTAATCCTAGGATTAAAAGACCACAGGAAATTAAATCTCAAACAGCGATTACAACCTTCCTCACTCTCATAGCTTGGATTCATTCTTTATTGTGCCCATATTGCTGACTAAAACGTCGCTGACTTTGGTAAATTTATTTTATGAGATTACAGGCACTTGTGGTAGTCAAGAGAGATACCGCTTCTTGTGAATGTCAGACATTTCAGCAATATATTTGATAAGAACGGTCGTCTATAATGGAAACACATTGTTATCAAAAATCATTATTTGTTTTATTATCAGGTAGATTTTGAAGAAATGTTTCGTTAAATATTTCATTTTTTTATGTTAGTGTCCCGATGGAAAGCAAATGGTAAATCATAAATTCAATCTTCATACCAACATTGTGTTATTAATGTCAGACACATGGACACTAATAAAAGAACAAGAGAGAAAGCTTACTATGTGTGAAATGATATGTGATATAAGAAAAGCAACAAACAGAACAAGAAGAGACCATGTGAAGAATAAAGAGATTACAAGAACTGTAGGAACGACATCTGTGGCCAAATATATTGAAAAACCATGATTGAAATGGCTCGATCACTTAATGAGAATGAACCCTTACTGGTCACCGTCATGAGTATATAACATGAAAATGGAACATCAAGATACAGAGGAAGACAAAGAAGACAGTGGTTTAAAGGAGTTACCAACGTTCTGATACTTCACAGTATTACTGCGTATCAAGCGGCCAAACGTGACATACCCAGAAAACTGATCGTCATTTAATCCTGCGACGCCTTACAGCAAAAACAGAGAAATGACAATATATAGATATAATGTCATTTTAAGTTAAAATGCCATGATGGGTAAGTCTAAATAATTGGTTCTCAATGGGAGCTATTCCACCTTCTATGGGAGTTGTAGAAACGGCTGGAGGAGATTTAGGCTGTACTTGTTATTGGTAGAATGGAGAACATTTGTTTTCCTATTTGGTTGTGCTGCGATAACTTGTGCAGACGTTAATTGAAAGATTGCAATATATATATATATCGCAAAAAATGGAAGAATGTAAAATAAATATTATATCACTGTTTATTTTTAAATGAGAATTATTGAATCTAACTGTGACATAGCTTATCACATGTGAGTATGCGGCTTTTCCTCAATGCATTGCACACCGGCGAGATTTGGAGACTTCTGGGAATGAAATAAAGTTCTGGAGAAACTTTCCTATTACACAAAAAGGATACAATAGCTCTATTATTCAAAATTGCTGGAGGTCGAGATAAACAAAGGGATAAAAGTGATGGGGATTGTTATCCTAATTTCTAAGTAATGTTTAATGTATGGCTCAGAAACATGGATAATTATCAGAGTTTGAAGACATAAACGATACCTTAGAGATGTAGATATACAGAATAATATATAGAAAATTCTGGAAAGTAAATGAAACAAATACAAAGGCTCTGAAAACACAACGTATGGAAAAATGTATGAAACAAAATATTTTGGACATATTTATAGAAATGACACCTTGTTGACGATCTTACTTGAGGGGAGAGTTGAGAGGAGACCAGCTAGTGGTAAGCAGATATACAAGTGGGAGATACTACGAGATGGATGTGTTACATGCACTATGTAAAATGCCATAATCTCGAGAAACACAAACATTACATGAAAATGTATGGCAAGTTCTCCATAGAGAACAATCGCTGAAACGAAATTGTCAAGTTATGGGAAATCATATACATTACATAAAAATGAACTATAAAAATAAAAATAAAATAGAAACGAGGAACAATGTAGCCTAGTTGATAGACCAGGTTAGAGTTCCAGGTTCGAAACCACGCCTTGACACAAAAAAATCCGTGTCGAGATTTCTCATTCCTTCAGTCGATCACGCTGTAAATGGGTACCTGACGCGTGGGTTGGAGAAGGTAAACACAGCAAGGAAGGGAACTGGCCGCCCCACCTAATAGTTGCTGCGGCTTAGTACACTTAGAGTTGCATCTTCTTCCCCGACTGCAGGTTGCTGCCATGGGACCTACCTTTAACTAACTAAATGAAGAGTTATCTTCATCCCCGACTTCAGGTTGCTGCCATGCGAACTAGGTTTAACCAACATCAGATTTCAGGAAATTGAAATATTTAAATATTGTGAATGTTTTTATTTATAGATAGTACTCAAAATCGAACTTGATAGATTTTACTCAAAGTCGAACTTACACACAATTCATACGGAGCTTACCCCCCCCCCCCAAGATACACATCATGCGCACTCAAAAAAGCTTTATAAAAATATAGTGAAATTTCTCTATAGCGCATTCTTTAATAACAAATTTTCCTATATAATAACACTTTTCAATATCTCCAATTATATGTATTGTATATTGTTTGTACTGTATATAATGAATGTCTGTTATTACATACATATTGTGTCGATCCGGAGCAAATTATTACGGGCTTGCGCTGTAGTACTTCTTCTTCAGTGTTCATTCTCAAACTCCCGCTGGATCTCCTTTGTAGCAGGACCAATGCCCTACTAGATTTCCAGCAGGATGTAGTCCAGAGAATGGAAATTTGTTGTGTCGCCGTTTTATTTGAGCCAATGGCCTAACACATCCGTCTTCTGTGGGGCGCTGTAGTACCACCATTAGCTATTTTAACGTGTTTTATTTCGAACTAAGGAATATTGTCTCACGAAAGAAGAACGCCTTGTTTGAACATAACTGATAACTTTGTGGAAGGGATTTATGAGAGCCGTCTGAAAATAAATCAAGAGGAAACTATGTTTAACTTTTCAAAACAAAACTAATGTGAACTTCCAGCGACGTCTCAGCTAGACACATAATCCCAACATGCTTGTCTTTGCGTGAGAGAATGAGGTACTGTGTGATTAGCACCGAGAGTGAAAGAGTGCGAAGAATGAGTGATAGTTCGAGATATCCGCCACACCTTCTAAGCAAATGAGTTCGGTATATATGTGAGAGAAAGAGGTTGAGAAATGCCCACCTTTGCAGATTAGGCTCAGAGGCAGACGCCAGGTCAGACCTGTACGTGAGATTGTGACTGCGCGCTCGCCCTGAATCACGTGAAACGCAGGCAAAATAAACTTCAATTTAAAAGAACTCTTTATGCATGTGCTCATTCCTTGAATTTTTGTCTAAGATTTTGAGGTGGTACATTTTGGTGGTTCTTGTTGCAATATAGTTAGCTGTTGCTAGCATGACCTATTCAGACGAAACTAGGAAACAGGTTGATGAAGTTTGGTTAATCACTGAAACACACATGATAACGACCATCGACGTTTCAACCAAACGACCTTTATCAAGAACGCATTCACAACATAATGCAACGAGTAAGAACGGCACTGACCACGCTCACGTGAAAGAAAGAAATATTAGTATTCAGGACGTAGTGATAACCCAGAATTTTATAACAGTAGTTATTTTCTAAGCAATATTAATACGTTGAGTAAGTTGCCATTTCTTTTTGAACGACACCGGATGCACAATTACCCGATGCGAAGTTTTAATCATATACCTTGGCTGTCCAAGGTGTACTCCGTACCCCTATGGGTACAGTGTTGAACTGGTTGTAGTAACAAACAAAAAATCAGATAATGAGTTGCAATAGTCGAAGTGAGATAATGAGTTGCAATAGTCGAAGTGAGATAATGAGTTGCAATAGTCGAAGTGAGATAATGAGTTGCAATATTTGAAGCCATATCCATCTACAATATTTAATGTTGTTTCCATTTGAAATATTAAAAATGATTTTCATTTATAATATTTGAAGTGGTTTCCGGTTGCAATATTTGAAGTCGTTTCCGGTTGCAATATTTGAAGTTCTTGTTCTTGACTATATGTCCAGACATTCTTGATGATCTACTTATGGCTGTATGTTGAGACATTCTTGATCTACTTATGGCTGTATGTTGAGACATTCTTGATGATCTACTTATGGCTGTATGTTGAGACATTCTTGATGATCTACTTATGGCTGTATGTTGAGACATTCTTGATCTACTTATGGCTGTATGTTGAGACATTCTTGATGATCTACTTATGGCTGTATGTTGAGACATTCTTGACCTACCTATGGATGTATTTCCAGACATTATTGACCTACCTATGGATGTATTTCCAGACATTCTTGACCTACCTATGGATGTATTTCCAGACATTATTGACCTACCTATGGCTGCATATACAGATATTCATTTGTTACATGCTCTTAGAGGTATTGTTGTGTGTGTGGGGGGGGGGGGGGGAGTAGCACACTGGCTGTGCATGGAGTGGTCATGGATTCATTCCGCAGTGCCGGCGAAAATGTTTTTCAAGCTGCAACGGATCCCAGGTCGACCCAGCTTTAATTTGGGGCCGGGATTAATCCGCAAGGTAAAGACTGCGATGGAGAGGAGATGGCTACTGCCTTCATATAGCAGATTCGCGGAAATGTGAAATCACTAACATCTCACACTCCTGTGGCTTCATTCTCACTACATATTATTGTACTTACTCTTCTCCTAATTTCTTATTTGATCTAGTTTAGTTCCACAGATTAGCTTATTTTATCCTCAAAAATTTTCTCAGACACTCCAGTTAACATGTTACAACTAGCCTTTGTTGCGAGACTGTGAAAGACCATGTTTGACATTGATAGCAAGAGTGTTAGTATTAAAATAGTTAAATTTATTCATACACAGAAATTTAACATAACACTAACGTTAATATTTAATTAAAGAGGTTTGGTCCAGGTTAACGGTTTGTGTGTCTTGATTCCAAATTCCGTCTTAGATGATTGTACGCAAGTCTAAGACAGGTGATTTACTTATCTCAACACCTGGATCGTTTAAATAACTGTAGGAATTTAACAAGAGTTTTTTTTTTCCTTTAAAAAAACAACAATTTTCACACAAAGGTGGAACTATAAACCAGAAATAATACAGTTGGTAAGTAAGAGAAGAACAGGTTGGTAGTTTTGCTGGAGCTGAATTGGCGTCCTTTTGTATGGTGAAGTGTCACCAGAATCTTCAATACCATAGAGCAGAGTTTCCCAAACTTTTTTCTACCATGCCCCACTCAAGTTTTTCTAAAATTATGATGCCCCCCCCCCTCCTATGTAACATACACATATTTTGTATTTTCAAAAATTAACTTATTCCCTAAATGAAGCCTAATTACAACGTGTTCAAATTGTTTCCCCGAACAGCCAAATTGCCCCCCTGTGGGGCGTGGGCCCCACGTTCGGAAAAACGGCCATAGAGCTTCATGGTCGTATGGGTGTCACTTTGTAGATAAATAAACAGAAATCTCGAATCCCGTTTCGCTTACTTGCGTTCGTTCTCAAACGCTCATCCCATCGGATCTCTCGTGTAACAGGACAATGATTCTACAAGATTTCCAGCAGGATGTAGTCCAGATATCTCTCGTGTAGCAGGACCATTATTCTACAAGATTTCCAGCAGGATGTAGTCCAGATATCTCTCGTGTAGCAGGACAATGATCCTACAAGATTTCCAGCAGGACCTAGTCCAGAGAACGGAAATTCCTTGTGTCATCGTTTTATTTGCTTCAATCGTCCAACACATTCTACCTCGGCGCTGGTAACTAAATCGTACATTGTTTTTACCGATTACACAGAACATTGCATTCCTGTAATGATATCACCATTTCAAGTAGGAAATAGGTATGATATAATTGATTCTCGTATTTACGCGCCGTCCGGCTCTGTGGCACAGAGCGCGTATGTGACGGCCAAGTACCAGGTTCGAATCCGAACGAAGGCAATTGTGCATCCGGAACGTTCAGAAAAGAAAGGCAAATTACTGAACGTATTTATATTATATTATCACAGAACGTATATATTTATATAATGTACCTTGAAGAACATATTTTGTCATTGAGGAATGTCTCATCACGTGCCCCGAACCACCGGAATTTATTTACGTCTCACGATTATTTTCAATGGTTCTCACTCTACTACATTGATTATATCATTTACAAACACATTGCTCTTATGTTCTCGGTAACGCATATGCAACACACGTCTATATCATTTGTTTCCAAGCGCCTTGATTCTTCCCTCTACATCCGCAAATAGTGTCCAGGTCTCACAGTCATTAGACATATTGATAGTATCCAGGATTATCAAGAAAACAACACACACTAATCCGGAATTCCAAACACCACTCAACAATTAAAAAAACCCAGGTCAATCCACCAGTCCCAAAAAGCAAAACATCCATGTCATTCGACCACCAGATACACCATGATATAACCAGAGAATACGAATTCAGGTTAAAAGGGCGTGTCTTTCTCCAGAAAGACGAATCCACCACCAAACAAACAAACAAAATATTGATAGAATCAAAGATGTATATAAGTAAATGTTAACACGGACTATGATCTTACTTTTCCAAATAGTGGCTGCTCTTGCCATGGCGGCCATAGAAAACAAAATATGCATTGCAACAAGAGAATCGTCTTTTTACATCGTCTTTTAATCTGGGATTAATACATTCAAATCCCGTTATAACATCTTGCTTGTGTTTTTAGTATTAATACAGTCAAATCCCGTTATAACAACTTTCTTGTATTTCTAGGACTAATACAGTCTAATCCTGTTATAACAACTTTGTCCGCGCTAACGGAATATGTATGTAATAACAGGTATTTACTATATACAGTTCAAACAATAAAGATTAAATATAATTGTCGATTTTGAAAGGTATTGTTAAATAGGGAAATGTGTGTTATAAAAGGGTACGTTATAGGAGAAATACACAGTATAAAAACATACTCACATATGGATGTCTTCTTCACAAGGAACAAAAATGCAAGAAAATAAGCAGAAGCTAATAGCTAACAGAGCAAATTAAAGTAACAAGTCACAACAATAAGTCGCGGTAATACACGCTTGAAAAACTGGCGTGAACTAACCGATGGACTATCATTATATAACGTCGTGCCCACGACATAGTTGAGCAGTGCCACCTCCTCATGTCATTTTTGTGTATGTTATCAGATGAATCCATTATAACAACCACACACAAACACCATTACTCACACTAGACGTGGGGGAGATGACGTCACATTACTCACACTAGACGTGGGGGAGATGACGTCACATTACTCACACTAGACGTGGGGGAGATGACGTCACATTACTCAATTTATGTTATTAATTGGTAACATATATGGGTTCTTCTCTGGCGACATCCTCAAACTCCTGCAGATTAGCAGGATTTATTCTGGAGAACTAAATGCTTTGTGTAATGGTTTACAGCTTTGTAGAGATATATGCACATTTCGGTCTGGCACATCCGTATTCAGCATGATTTCTGTGACAATTTGATCCTATATGGAGTGAGATAGCTACCTCCACCCCATAACCTCCATAATCGCCTCTTACGACTTGCATGGAAAGTAAACAGCTTTGATATTCTTGACTCCCTTTATATAACCCTGGCAACACACGAGAGGTATGCTGTTCAGGACTGACCTATGAATCGACACTGTCGGCGGTATAGAAGACATTCCAACAGAATTAAGTAGGCCTTTATACCTTTTGATTATTGTTGGAATTTCAGTTGGTCCCTATTTATATACGTGGAGTCGCCTTGGCTATTATTGGGGCTTGTTATGGTAAATATACTATATCTAAATGTATAACAAACAGAGGACTGTGGAGAGACATGATCGCCTACCCTGGAAGGCATGGTACCAATGAATGAATGAATATTTTGGTGAAACTTAACAAGATGGATACCTCGTTATGGTGAAGCTTTACAAAATGGAGACCTTGTTATGGGGAAGATTAACAAGATGGAGAGTTTGTTATGGTGAAATTTAATAAGATGTGTGAATTATGTAAATAATACAAATATAAAACATTGGTAACCTATTCATGATATAGCTATCAACCCAGCATTTATGACTGTAGTGAATTTATAGACAATATAAATACGTTTAGTAGTATGCCATTGCTATCTTTCCTTGCAAATAAAGTAAATCTATTTAGAAATATAACAAAAGCAGAATAATGTAGAAATATACCATATGCAATCGAAAAAATACATTCGTATAAATAATCAAGTACAAATGCACCATACTAATAACATACCTAAGACCACAACATGATTAGCACATACCTAAGACCACAACATAATAGCACATACCTAAGACCACAACATAATAGCACATACCTAAGACCACAACATAATTAGCACATACCTAAGACCACAACATAATTAGCACACATCTAAGACCACAACATAATTAGCACATACCTAAGACCACAACATAATTAGCACATACCTAAGACCACAACATAATTAGCACATACCTAAGACCACAACATAATTACCACATACCTAAGACCACAACATAATTAGCACATACCTAAGACCACAACATAATTACCACATACCTAAGACCACAACATAATTACCACATACCTAAGACCACAACATAATTAGCACATACCTAAGACCACAACATAATTACCACATACCTAAGACCACAACATAATTAGCACATACCTAAGACCACAACATAATTAGCACATACCTAAGACCACAACATAATTAGCACATACCTAAGACCACAACATAATTCAAGCACATCTAAAGGTCACAACATATTTAGAGAACATCTACGGCCACAATATGAATATTGAAAAATTGGCAATGACAAGAAAACGGAACTATAAACACAAAATATGTTCAAAATTATATCCAAAACACAGTTGGCAAGATACGAAACAAACATATCAACTTACCCACATAGAGCACATTTCAATTTAAATCAGAAAGTATAACCAGAATGTATCCACATAATGTTAACACTTTCCAATATAATCAACGAGATTACGTAGCCAACACTCCCGGATAAAACCGAAACTAGCAAATACCAACACACAACATCAGAACTCATCATTTTATAGTTTTAAAAAACATAAAAACAAAGCATAGAAAAGAAACGAGATTTACCTACCACCTGCACAACGTCTGATTTCTGCTAGAGTGCTTCAAGTGAAATACACCAGGAGTAAGGCGTGACAAGAGGTAAATTTCTAAGCCGAAAAACTAATGAAAGTGTGACTAGTTAGAAACAGCTATTCAAAGATTAGCTTGTGTTAATGATGGCAGGTAGAATAGAAAACAGTCCAGGTATAACTTATTATAGTGCTTGTAATCACAGGAATGTGACCTTTTCAATTATTTTGATTACAAATGGTAACACAATAATATCAGGTAGTTAGTTTTGAGAACACACACACGATATGATATGACATCCGCAACGTTTTGTACAGAATGACGAGGCGTTAAGAGAGCTGATCCAAGCCCTTCTCCTTAATAGGTTCTGCTTGCTGATCCCACACAGCGTAACATATCTGCTGAAGCACACTTCTCCCCACATTATATATATATAAATATATAGGGTGTATATAACGCTCTTGTGCACTGAATTTGAAATACAATATGTCTGCTCAATATGATTCTTGATTCGAAACTAGCATCACAGCACATGGGGCACTCCCATAAGTGATCCGCTCACTGTTCCAGTAGCCATCCCAGTGTATGTAGACTCAGAGTCCCGGTCAGGTGTTGATTGTGTGATCTTCCGGATTTTCCAGAAAATTACTGTTCCTTCTCTCCAAACAAGATACTCCTATTTCTAACATTCTCTGTATGTGTACGTTCTCAGCCTCATTGACACCATCTTCATCTTGAAGTGAATTTATTATTGTCTTGATCAAGTCTGCTTTATCTCTTCTCAGCAATGTGCTATCTATCGCCACAATGCCTGCCAATAAGTCGACTCTCTTATTTCCTCTGACTCCACCATGAAAAGGGCAATATATCATGTAATTCTGTGGACAATTGAGTTGTTCAATAAGTCCCGCCATTCCTTTCACAGCATGTAATTTTCTGCCCAATATGACGTCATTGAAAGTTGTGTATATCCATGGTTAAGTGAGCGTCAGAACTCAACAGACTTCTGCTAGCCTCAGAGTTAGATTTTATTCTCTGACCAAGAAATAAATTCGCTGTGATACGAATCAATATATTGTATCCTTACCCACTACGTAATTGGCATGAGCAGTAATGTTTTTTTTTTTTTTTGGTCAAATAATTATTGTTTCGTCAATAATGTCACAGAAATTTGCGCTAAATACCCACAGTTCGTGTGATGGAGTGTTACAATCAATGTAGATGAATGAACAGCGATCTTATATACACGTTCTCTGCTTCTCTCCCTCCTTTCTTTCCCTCTTTCAATATATATATACATATATATATATATATATATATATATATATATATATATATATATATATATACACCGGGTGTCTACAACGCAAGTTACTGTGCTCTCAATTACATCAATGATGACACTACGATTTATGAATTGTGAGCATCTATGTGACTTAACTGCACAGCGACTTTGTAGACACCCTATATACATTTATTTGAAGGAGGTTGAGAATTAATCATTCTGTTCCCCTGCTGTTTATTAGTTGATTACATAAAGTATTTTCATAGTGATCAATGACCGTAGCATGAGCCAACATGAGTGACATCAACATACAGGGCCTATATTCTAGAGAAGGACCTGGCTTGTCTTAATCGGGAATTACCAGCGATAACGTACACACAGCTGATAAATAATTAAATAATTGTACAGAAAATAACTAGGAATATAATGAATTTTATAATAATTTGTTAAAATAATTTTCTATTGCTCTACAATAAAATAAAACAAATTCGTAATTATCGTTGTTTGTACTTTGTAAACTATACTAGTGAGAGGACTCAGCTATTATTTGCGCAAGAAAAAAAATCATACAACAAACGCGATTTGAACCATGTCTAATCAGAGACACTCACTCGCCTCGCAACTTGAGTCAATACGTTTTCTATCTTCGGCCACAGCGTGTATTTTCCCAAGCCCTATAAATATGAACCATTCGATCGACACACAGACATTAATTTGTTATTACCTTGGTGTCGTTGTTACCTCTAATATTTTATGGTAGTGTGTCCTGATATAACCTAAATGAGCTTTGTTGTTTGCTGGTTGAAAGTGGCACACCTCTCCAAAAAAGAGGCAAACTCATTAACTATGAACATACAGACAACACACAATAACAACACGCACGCACTTCACAAGTATGTAGATTTTCGGGAATCACAAACGTTTAACTAAGTGCCAGAAGATCCCAATACTACAATGACCAAATTGGGCTTACTTGTAAATATAAATAACACATAAGCCTAAACATAAACAAATTTGCTTCAAATTGTGACATGAGTAATTTAATAGAGAAGTATCTTAGATTCATTTATTAAGAAAAATCATGCAGCAAAAGGGATTTGAACCAGATCCGCTCAGATTAAAATCCCACCCCTTTTAGAGATACGGCGTGGTCGAAGGCGGAAATCGTGTTGACTGAAGTTGCGAGGCGAGTGGGTGCAGTCTGAAGAATCTGGTTCAAATCCCGTTTGGTGCATGTTTTTTCCCGTTATTAACAAATCCTCGAAGCTTCAATTTCAGTGCCTGAATTACCAATAGTACCTATTAACCCCAAGACTTTTAGGGATCTCCGTAACGGCGGCCAATGTAACGTTTTAAAATATTTGTAAACTTTATTTTCTCATCGGAGGTCGTGGCGACATGATTATCTGAACGAAGACTTTCATTATCGTTTTATGGTTAATATATCGGATATAACCAAATTAGATAATCATTCGGTGTGGAATAGAGTATATCTTACCATAAGCGGTATACATTACGTAACCAAACTTCACTCGCAAACTTCTCGTAACCAAACTTCACTCGCAAACGTCTCGTAACCAAACTTCACTTGCAAACTTCTCGTAACCAAACTTCACTCGCAAACTTCTCGTAACCAAACTTCACTCGCAAACTTCTCGTAACCAAACTTCAATCGCAAACTTCTCGTAACCAAATTTCACTCGCAAATTTCTCGTAACCAAATTTCACTCGCAAACTTCTCGTAACCAAACTTCACTCGCAAACTTCTCGTAACCAAACTTCAATCGCAAACTTCTCGTAACCATACTTCACTCGCAAATTTCTCGTAACCAAACTTCACTCGCAAATTCTCGTAACCAAACTTCTCTCGCAAACTTCTCGTAACCAAACTTCTCTCGCAAACTTCACGTAACCAAACTTCACTCGCAAACTTCTCGTAACCAAACTTCACTCGCAAACTCGTCATACTTAGCAAGATGTTGACTATAGAACTCAACGAGGTGTATCATACTTTATAGCTTGTCTGCGATATTCGCATATTTCTGCCTAATACAAACGAGTTAGCTTGACTTATGGGGGGGGGGGATTTTATCATATGAGATGTGGCAGCTGACTATACCTTAACCCACACTAGTCGCCTCTTACAACAACCATTGTATATCAAAGTGTTGCTAATCTATGATCCCCATTCTGACCACGTCAAGTCACGAACGCAAATGATTCATTGACTTGTCTGAAATATTAAACAAACGTTGCACTGTTAATACTTTGCGGATTTAAATTGAAGCGTGTAAAGTGAAGATTGCAACACAAAGTTCAATCTGGCAAATTTTGAAATTTATTAAATAAATAAATTATTTCAGTCACTGACGCAAATTACTTGCCTTGTTTTTGTGTTAATCCAGTGTTGCCAGATAGTTGGAAGTAATTATAGCCAAATATTTGATAAAAATAGCTAATAAATATGGCAGAATTGATAAAAACGCGTGAAATATATTCTACAGAAAACATTGCAACACAAGTTTCAATTCACGAATAAGTGATTAAAAGCTATAATTCGATTAGCTGCTTCGAGGAGATTACATTTATATTATAGCGGCAATTTTAAAATTTGCAAAAAATTAAATATGGTCAAACGAGAAATATTATAGTCGCCGGCGTGTTGACATAGCATTAAAAGGCAGCAAAAAATGTCAACACTGTTTACCTTCCATGCATGACATAATAGGCGATTAAGGAGGCTATGGGGTAGAGTTGACTGTTCCATATCTGATAGTGTCACAGTGATTTAGATGCTATGCTGAAGTGAGATGTGTTAGGCCGAAATACACAGATACGTAGCAAAACCGTAAACCGTGATAGAATGCATCCCTTTCCTCGGTCTACATCCTGGTAATATGCAGGTGTTTGAGAACGAACGCAGAAGACGAAAATGAAATATTATGGTTAATAAGATTAAAGTACTTTTGTTCATGATTTATCAAATATGGCAAATGTGTAGTAACCGTTTCTTGCATTCCTCGCATCAATTTTTTCTTTAAAATGTCTGCAGCCGTGCAGGCACAGGTAACTGTGATCTCGCAGTGGTTAGGTAAGACATACATTCCCCGACGCAAGGTTATTTACCTGAGGCCTATTATGTTCACCTTGTCTTAAAAAAGATATGACGAAATCTCCAACATATTGTCCGTGTCTAGGTAACTTGGTAGTCTGACACAGCGTTACCGCTCTAGACCTTTTTTTATCCTCAGCACTGGAGTCTTTTTAAAATGTTGAGTGGTAACTATGGTGTGACACCCCATGATAATATCACTTTGAAGCACACAAATAGTCACGGTTCTTTGTCTTCTGCGTTCGTTCTTAAACTCCTGCAGGTTATCAGGATGCAGTCCAGAGAAGTGGCGGTAATGTGAAACACAGGTTGAAAGAATGAACCTATAATAATAAATAAATGACGTCAACAATTAGGTGAGAGGGTCTAAAAATGTTTGACAGTGGCTAACATGCGAAGGGGGTTTACAAATGTTGACGCAAGCTATACACAAATTAAATTGTTTGTATTTGGTGAACATTAAAATTGTGAAATCTTCTTCTGCGTTCATTCTCAAACTCCTGCAGATTAGCAGGATGTAGTCCGGAGAACAGAATGTCTGCACCTTTTGGCTCGACACATCTGATTTCAGCATTGCTTTGGGTCACTAACTATATGGGATGAGACCGCCAACTCCATGCCCTAACCTCCTTAATCGCCTATTACGACAGGCATGGAAGGTAAACAATGTTGCTATTCTTAGCAACTCTCTCGGGTCCCAGCAACACACGGATGGAAAATTGTGAAATAAAAATATATTATAAATACTTGTATTGTTAAAAAAATTCTTGAAGGGTCGGCGCCTGGGGGAAAGGGGGGGGGAGATTTTCCACTTTATTTAGTAGTCGGATCCTTGAATTTTTGACAGGTTTCTACAATGGCAGGGGGGGGGGGACTAGGCAAAAATTGGCAACATATTATTGACGCAATACACGTTAAAGACACCTTGTTCATGACACCTTATTGGAGACATCTTGTTCATGACACTTTATTGAAGACACCTTGCTCATGACACCTTATTGAAGACACCTTGCTCATGACACCTTATTGAAGACCTCATTAGAAGGTAGATGTGAGAGGCAGCGAGACTGAGAAACAAGTGTCAAGATACAAGTGAAACATCACGAGATGGACACAACACACTTTATCAGAGTACCCCACCAAGGCAAGAGATAGAGGATGTTGGAGATCTGTTGCAGCCAATCTTTGATGCGGATACTGCACATGATGATGCTATCGAGTAATTAAAAAAAAATGAAACTAAATTTACTATGAAGATGACCAATAGACTAAAATATTCAAAAACATTTTTTTTTAAAAGGGAAGATTTTTTAAATTCTTTTCGATGTTAAAAAGGAGAGATATTTGATTCTGTCCGTTGTTACACTATTTCTTCTTCTTCTGCGTTCGTTCTCAAACTACTGCAGATTAACAGGATGTAGAACGAAATACGTTGTGTCATGGTTTACAGCATTGCTGCGATAGCTGCGCCTTTCGGCCTGACACATTCGACTTCAGCATGGCTTTGGGTCACTGACCCTATATGGGATGGGACAGTCAACTCCATCCCATAAACTCCTTAATCGCCTTTTACGACATGCGTGGAAGGTAAACAGTGTTGCTATTCTTTGCTCCCCTTTAAGCCCCGGCAACACACGGGCGACACTTTTTCTAAAAATAAGACCGCGGTAAAACTATGTACCATGTGGTAAATTATTAAAAACAATAATAAACAAATCAACAGCTGAGATGTTCTACAAATGGACCATAATGTAGACAAAAGGAGGAAAGCTACATACGTGGCCAGTTATCAATATTAAACCTTCTGGATGAATGGAAAACGTCCGTGTAAAGTGACTCATTTAATTTATCCTGAGATTTTCATTGGTCACTTTGCGTATGCTTTTTTGACAGCCAATGAAAATCACATTTAAAATCAAATTAATCACATTAGATAGATGTTTTCCAATGAGCACATCGGTCATATTGTCGATTAATAACGTTGGATAACAGAAGTTTCTGTTGCTAGATGTCAAGTGTATATAGAACACATAAGTTTCTGTTGCTAGATGTCAAGTGTATATAGGACACATACGTTTCTGTTCATTGATGTCAAGTGTATAAAGAACACATAAGTTTCTGTTGCTAGATGTCAAGTGTACATAGAACACATAAGTTTCTGTTGCTAGATGTCAAGTGTATATAGAACACATACGTTTCTGTTCATTGATGTCAAGTGTATAAAGAACACATAAGTTTCTGTTGCTAGATGTCAAGTGTACATAGAACACATAAGTTTCTGTTGCTAGATGTCAAGTGTATAAAGAACACATACGTTTCTGTTGCTAGATGTCAAGTGTATAAAGAACACATAAGTTTCTGTTGCTAGATGTCAAGTGTACATAGAACACATAAGTTTCTTTTGCTAGATGTCAAGTGTATAAAGAACTCATAAGTTTCTGATGCTAGATGTCAAGTGTATAAAGAACACAGAAGTTTCTGTTGCTAGATGTCAAGTGTATAAAGAACACATACGTTTCTGTTGCTAGATGTCAAGTGTATAAAGAACACAGAAGTTTCTGTTGCTAGATGTCAAGTGTATATAGAACACAGAAGTTTCTGTTGCTAGATGTCAAGTGTATAAAGAACACATACGTTTCTGTTGCTAGATGTCAAGTGTATAAAGAACACAGAAGTTTCTGTTGCTAGATGTCAAGTGTATAAAGAACACAGAACTTTATGTTGCTAGATGTCAAGTGTATAAAGAACACAGAAGTTTCTGTTGCTAGATGTCAAGTGTATATAGAACACAGAAGTTTCTGTTGCTAGATGTCAAGTGTATAAAGAACACAGAAGTTTATGTTGCTAGATGTCAAGTGTATATAGAACACAGAAGCCTAGAAAGACAACCTATCTATAGGTAGGACACACAAAACGAAAAAAAATCAAGTCCACTGAAATCGGTGTGGCAACAGCCTTGGCGTCGGGGAATATTTTGGTGCCTACACACATTCTAGTAAACCGTGGGACGTAGAAAATAAGATAGATAAACATCAAAATGGATAAAAGCGCAATTTTACAAATGAAACAAACACACAGAATTGACGTTTCAACAAGAACGTCTCTATCATTGACAATTTTCAAAAAAACCCACAGAGTTTAATTTATCTAAGTTAGGTGTTCTCAAGCTAATGATCGTTAACACTTGGTGCTTTCGTAAGGACATGTCCTCGCGCCATGCGAGTTAAAAGGTGCTCGCGAGCACTAACAATTACATAAGAGTGGTGCGCCTCATTAGAAAATGTTGAGAACCTCTGATCTAAGGAAAAATTATTTACTCTTCCTACAAAAAAAGTAAGTAACTTCCAAATGTAGTAAGTAGTTTCCAATTATTTTAAGTAGTTTCCAATTCTAGTAAGTAGTTTCCAATTCTAGGAAGTAGTTTCCAAATCAAGTAAGTAGTTTCCAATTCTAGTAAGTAGTTTTCACTTCTAGTAAGTAGTTTCCAATTCTAGTAAGTAGTTTCCAATTCTAGTAAGTAGTTTCCAATTCTAGTAAGTAGTTTTCATTTCTAGTAAGTAGCTTTCACTTCTAGTAAGTAGTTTTCACTTCTAGTAAGTAGTTTCAAATTCTATTAAGTAGTTTCCAATTCTATTAAGTAGTTTCCAATTCTAGTAAGTAGCTTCTAATTTAGGCACCATACATCATCTGGCTCTGACGCAAATTATGGATAATGTCATCTCATCCCAAATGATAGACAATGTTACTAGTTCTGAAATGATACGTAACACAGCTTTATATATTTACTTTTAAAATCTAGCATCTTATTAACCATCCTCAGTTTTCTTTAGGTCTCCGCCCTTGTTTACAAATGAGCTTTCATTAATCGCTAAATCAAGCTATTGATCTCCCCCTCTTACAGTTTGTAGTCACAAGTCATCAAAGTTTATCTTGCAGATTAGCGCAACAAAGAGGCGTGACACCATGCGGAGGAGTAAACATAGGGCTGTAACACAGGGTTGCCAGATTGTGTCTATTTAATGGCATATCATACATTTGGTCATTTTAAAATGAAATTGGCCATTACAATTATGTTTTGATCCTTTTGATCGATTTTAAAATGTATAAAAAGTTTTCTTCATAATTTAGAGGCTGCGCATAAGTTATGTCAACACTCAACACGTTTGTGACAATGTTTGACCACAGCCCTATTGTCAACAACTTGTCAGGAATTCAAATACCTCCTCCCCCCCCTTAACTATGCCCAAAATGTTTACGTCACACGCATACTTCCCCACGCACCCATAAAGAAAGTCTTCAGCAGAAGGAGTGCGTTCGTCTTCTTCAGCGTTCATTCTCAAACTCCAGATGGATCTCCTTTGTAGCAGGACCATGGTCCTCCTAGATTTCCAGCAGGATGTAGTCCAGAAATAGAAATGCGGTGTGTTGCCGTTTTATTTGCGCAAATGGCCCGAAGCATCTATCAACGGCGGGAGAAGGAGTGTGTAAAACTACATTATTTTTCAAATGTGGATTTGTTATTTTTTTTTCAAATTTACACGATTTACGTGGTATATAAAAATCGTTCTGTTCACATAAACTTTTCAATCCCTCCCCTTGTCAACAACTGTAAAACATTTTCAGAACCAATCCCCACCCGATTGTTGACGTAATTTATGGACAGTCCCTTAATTTTATATTTAACCTAATTCGTTGTTTTTTTATGTAATCAGATTCTCCTACATGGCAACCCTGACGTAACATGTGACATAGGTGGAGAAATCATGAAGAAGCATACATACGAGAAAAGTAAAACAATACAGATCAGTAGCATAAGCGATACCAAGAGTTGTCGTCAGCATTACAAAGGTTAATACAACAACGAAGAGGCGGCTTTTACATTCTATGAAAAAAATTTAGCATTAGTAATGTGTCGTGGGTATAAATTAACTATAATAATTGAACTATATTCTGTATACGGTGTTGCTATACAACTATTGTTCATTAAAATGGGGGCGAAGCAGAGACGGTCTAATAAAGGCATGGACAGACAGCAAGGAACGGTAAGGACACGATTTTCCCCACTCCTCCGCATTGTTGAAGATAGAAATTGCTGGTGGATTCTATGAGCTGAATCATGCAATGTAGTACCTGTGGGCTGAAGCACCCAATATATATATACACTATTTAGCTTCCATACATATCGTAAGAGACGATTAAGGAAGTTATTGTGTGAAGTTGGCTGCGCCATCCCATAGAGGTTAAAGAAATCAGAAGCTTTGCTGAAATCGGATGTATCAGATCGAAAGTCAACAAACCTAAGTAAGCTGGATGCTAATGAGATGTAGTTTTTAAGAAGAATGATGACAATTCCATGGACAGTCAAGAAAACTCAGGTAGACATAATCAGTCATGATGGAGCGAAAAGAGAATTCGAAGCAAGCATTAGAATTAGACGGTTAAAATTTTTAGGGTACGTGAGGAGAATGGAGGTCATAGCGGCTGCACTGTCAGAACCGCTACGTTATTATTATTATATATTATATATATTATCATATTTATTATTATATATATTAATACTCTGATATAACCATTATTAAACTAACGTGGGCAGTTGATGCCTCACCATAAGAGGTATATTTTACTGAAGTAAGAGTAAAAATTGAAAATTGAGTAACAACCGGAAAGATCAAGGGAAGAAGAGACAGAGGAATACAAAGAGAGACATTTCTGGATGGGTTGTCACTGTGGTACAAATAAATGTCAACAAATGAACTTATTAACAACACAAGAGACAAAGAGTTGTGGAGAAACATGATCGCTTACGCCATTCTTCTTTTTCAGCGTTCATTCTCAAACTCTGGATCTATCTTGTAGCAAGGCAATGGTAATACTATATTTCCAGCAGAATGTAGTCCAGAGAATGGTAATGCGGTATGTCGAAGTTTTATTTTCACCAATGGTCCGACACATCCGACTTCGACGGGGCTTATGTCATTCAGAATAGCACTTAATTGACTTGTAAACATGTTTTTCCAATGCCACCCTCAAACACTGACATAGTTGAAACTTATTTTCCCAATGCCACCCTCAAACACTGACATAGTTGAAACACATACGCACAAATGAGATATGTATGTAGATTCATCAAGAAATCACAATCCGTGACCAAATAACTTGCATTGATGTTGATAAACACATATATGTACACAGCAAACAATTTGAAACAAGGTCGTATCAAATTTATAACCCACCTCTTAAAATAAGTAAGAAGATTCGATAAATTTTGAAAGAAAACCAGGTGACACAGATGACTCCAAACTATACGTCCATAAGGCAATTGTCCAATACGCCAGCAGGCTGATACAAACATCTAGTTACATATAAACATATAGTACTCCACAGAAATAAACTAGTTACATATATAAGTCCAATTACTTATAAGGCTTATGTTGAATCGATTTTGTCCGCCGACGACAGATGTGGTGAGCCATTGGCGCAAATAAAACGACGACACAACGCATTTCCATTCTCTGGACTACATTCTGCTGGAAATCTGGTAGGACCATGATTCTGCTACAAGAGAGATTCAGCGGGAGTTTGAGAATGAACACCGAAGAAGAAGAATCGATTTTGTCATTGCTTAGAACAAACTGGCCTTGCAGTAAACACTTCCAAGACAAAGGTCATGAATTTTACCAAGTGTAATTTTAATATCACTCACAGCGGTGGAAAAATTCAGACAATTGGTAATGTTTTCTATGTAAGCAACAAAATAACATAAGGTAAAGGTACAACAAAAGATACTTCTACCATACCTACGTTGGAATTAAGTGTATTAAACCACCTAACAAGCATCTGGAAAGTAAAACAAAAACAAGTAAATATACCAAACTACGACTGTAACTCCGATGTGATATTCGTTTTAACATATGGTTGCAAACGTTAGAAAATAACAACAACACTGGAGAAGAAATTAAATTCATTCTGAAATATTTGTTAGGGAAAATTCAAGCTAAACAAGAGCACACGAGAAGGCACAAAACAACGATGTTTCTACAACAATAAGAAGAAAACTGTGGACTTTACTGAATAGGTAGGCCTACTTTACATGAATGAAAAAAATGCTATAATTACAAGCAATAAAATGTACACCATATAACAAAATAACAAGATGAAGATTACGAGAAACTCTTCACGGATGAGTGGATGGATATACCATATATCGAACACATAACTTGGGTGTTTTATAATTACAAAATTGTTTTTCTACTAAAACAAGAAACTACAAATAATTAACCATAAACTTACGGCATTTCCCAGTCATTCTGTGCTGTGTACGTGTCTACTAGTACGGCTGCCGTACTTCTGAATGGGAAGGCTTCCGTATACGGCAAAACTTACCAATACAGCACTATAGGTGCATGTCATATCAGCGGAGTTTCCATGAAGTAAGAATGACATTCATGTATATCTAACTGGTGTGTTGATATGGGTTAACGGAGCGGTTCTCAAACTTTTCTGTCCATGGCCACAGACTCATTCCCAAAATTTCTCCAAACCGATATATAAAAAAAAGCCGACTGTAAAATTGTTGTTGGTTTTGAACTCCAGGAATTATAATCTAGGACCATTTCTTCTTCTTCTTCTGTGTTCGTTCTCAAACTCATGCAGATTAGCAGGATGTAGTCCGGAGAACGGAATGAGCTGTGTCATGGTTTACAACATTGCTGCGATATCTGCGCCTTTCGGCCTGACACATCCGACTTCAGCATGGCTTTGGGTCACTAATCCTATATGGGATGGGACAGCCAACTCCATCCCATAACCTCCTTAGTCGCCTTTTACGACATGCGTGGAAGGTAAAAAGTGTTGCTATTCTTTGCTCCCCTTTCGGGCCCCAGCAAAACATGGGCGATCTAGGACCATTTGATTTCTTATGTACTATGGTGTGCTTTTCCAGAGGTTTTTTCATACACATGCTTCAAATATAACCGGTATGAACAGCTTTGAGTAGAAAACCTCTTGCACAGAGGGACTATAAACCTACACTAGAAGCTATACAATACAGCCTACATCAGATGATATACAATACAGCCTACACCAGATGATATACAATACAGCCTACACCAGATGATATACAATACAGCCTACATCAGATGATATACAATACAGCCTACACGAGATGATATACAATACAGCCTACATCAGATGATATACAATACAGCCTACACGAGATGATATACAATACAGCCTACATCAGATGATATACATTGAGATCTCAAAAGTCGCTTGGATATAACTTCACTGTTCTTTGATTTATCAAATATACACTCCGGCCCCCACTCAACGAAGCGGTACCGCCGCCTGTCGGTAGTACCACTCATAGCTGGTAACTTCCTAGCTTCAAGAAATAATCCATGGAATCTGAGATTTATACAAGTAAGTTTTAAACAAGACGCCGCGAGCAGGGTTCGAAAACGCGACCTCTTGACTACATAATGAACGACTTACCAACCACACCAGGGAAATTCCATCAAAAGGAGCTGCTAACTTGAAGAGAACCGGTTTGAAACCGAAAGTGAAAATTACCTGAAACACTGTATATGACACTACTGAGGATGGGTAAAAATATTTGACAGAAGAATGATACAGTGGAATATCTCTATAGCGCCTACTTTTAAAACAAATTTCCCTATATAGCATCACTTTTTTAATCCCAAAATTATATTTACCCTTTATTGTTTATACGGTGTATAGCGATTTGCATTTTTGTGTAGTAAAATACATATTTTTTCGGTCCGGACCAAGTTGTTATAACGATATTTTGTCGATCCGGACCAAGTTGTTATAACGATATTTTGTCGATCCGAATCAAGTTGTTATAACGGTATTTTATCGATCCAGACCAAGTTGTTATAAAGTCGATCCGGACCAAGTTGTTATAACGATATTTTGTCGATCCGGACCAAGTTGTTATAACGGTATTTTGTCGATCCAGACCAAGTTGTTATAAAGTCGATCCGGACCAAGTTGTTATAACGATATTTTGTCGATCCGGACCAAGTTGTTATAACGATATTTTGTCGATCCGGACCAAGTTGTTATAACGATATTTTGTCGATCCAGACCAAGTTGTTATAACGTCGATCCGAACCAAGTTGTTATAACGATATTTTATTGATCCGGACCAAGTTGTTATAACGTTTTTTTGTCGATCCAGACCAAGTTGTTATAAAGTCGATCCAGACCGAGTTGTTATAACGATATTTTGTCGATCCGAACCAAGTTGTTATAGCGTCGATCCAGACCAAGTTGTTAGAACGGTATTCTACTGTAGTCTGTCATTGTGCCCCGTTGCTAGTTAGTTTTATTTGCAAATATTAGTAATTCGTTAAATTATTTCCGTTCATTTATATATGTGACTTGTGTTACACCAGCTCTTGCATGTCCAGTATCGCGTTGTCTCCCGATACTGGAGGTTTGTTTCTTCAGAAGAAGAATGATGAGATAGTTGATTCAGATGTGTACGCTGTGTCTCTGGCAGGAATTGGTAATCCAGCGATACAGGCGCACTAGAATGTTTCCCTTCGGAAACTAAACATACACCCATAAACACCTGTTACATATCCACGATGTGGACAGACACGGTCATAGCACAGCCGATGCCACACATTGGCTTTTTAACGCAAGTTCGATCTCCAATCACCCCTACGCTTAACGGCAACAGTGGATAGCAAACCACCTGGGGAAAGACAATAGACACATCCACGCCTATGAAATCTTCTAGGATTCTGGGTGTCGTCTAAGTTACACAACTGAGTAGAAACTTGTTTTTATCAGAAGAGCATAACTGTCCAGAGCAACCAGCTCACAGCTAACGCGATTATTTCATCATCATCATCGTCGTCGTCGTCGTCGTCATCATCATCATCCTTAGTTCTTATTCTACCTAACACCCATTTACTTGAAATTTACTTGTGGCTATATTTATGCATACTACTTATACAAAAATATGCCCGTGTGTTGTCAGGGCCCGAAAGGGGAACAAAGAATAGCAACACTGTTTACCTTCCATGCATGTCGTAGGAGGCGACTAATGAGGCTATGGGATGGAGTTGGCTGTCCTATCCCATATAGGGTCAGTGACCCAATGTCATGTTGAAATCGGATGTGTCAATATCGGAATTTCCAATGAAATGTTATAGAACGTTCCTAAGAATATCATGGACAGAAAGACGAACCAACGCAGATGTCCACACAGACCTGAACACTATGTTCAGAATACTGGCTCCTCAAAACTATCAATAAATCAAAGCTAATATATTTCGAACATATAAGAGATACAATGGTTTAGAAAGATTAATCATGGAGGGAAAAGTTCCAGGAAAAAGAGGGTAGACCAAAACTGCGATGGACACAGGACGTCGAAGACCTTCTGAACATTACAAATAGAAGAACCTGGGCAGCTTTCCATGAACAACTTACAGAGTGACAGTGAGGAAAACATTCTATAACGTATACCTCACATAGATCAATCAATAAACCAGTAACCCTTCAGGGTCGTAGGGGTACCACATTAAGTGCTTCAGCATACAGAGTCATCCAGCAAATTCTATCCTCAGCGATGCGGATGAGTGTGGACATATCTTGCAATGTCCATTCCTTGATGTTGTCTGTCCATGCCTTTATCTGTCCTCCTCTGCTTCTTTCACCCTCGACATTTCCCTGCAGTATTGTTTTTGACAAGGAATCGTGCCTGCATACATGTCCAAACCATGCTAGTTTTCGTCGTTTCAATATTGAAAAAAAAATGGTTCCTGAACACCTGCACACATCTCTACTTTATTTCTTACGTACACATTGGTCTTATGTTCCCTTTAGGAAATTCGTAGAATTCGTCTGTAGCATTTGTACTCGAAAGCCTGTAATCTTCTCTCCATGTCCGCAGTGAGTGTCCAACTCTCACAACCATACAACACAACAGAAAGCACCATCGACTTATACAGTTTGATATACTGTAGATAATCTTCTATGTATCACACGTTGTATAACACTACGTACTGTGTAGCCAGGTAAGCTATGCAGTCGCGAGCTAGGCACCGAGTTCCCAGACTTTAGATTATTATTTTTGTTAGAAGGTCGCGGTGTAACCTTCAACCCCAGACGTCTGGAAATGTTGGTAGGTTGAAAGAGGAAGGTACATTTGTTTGCAATGAGAAAACTTACAGAGACGGAAGAATAAAGAATGAGTGTAGATGAGTGGGAGATAGATACAAATGAAAGAGTTGAGACTTGTCAGAAATTGTCGAAACAGCGTTATAGTTATACCATTCGTTAGGATTCTGTTTCAAGGGTTCTACGAGTTGGGAGAAATTGGACGTTGCAGATATTTGTTAGGATTCTGTTTCAAGGGTTCTACGAGTTGGGAGAAATGGGACGTTGCAGATATTTGTTAGGATTCTGTTTCAAGGGTTCTACGAGTTGGGAGAAATGGGACGTTGCAGATATTTGTTAGGATTCTGTTTCAAGGGTTCTACGAGTTGGGAGAAATGGGACGTTGCAGATATTTGTTAGGATTCTGTTTCAAGGGTTCTACGAGTTGGGAGAAACGGGACGTTGCAGATATTTGTTAGGATTCTGTTTCAAGGGTTCTACGAGTTGGGAGAAATGGGACGTTGCAGATATTTGTTAGGATTCTGTTTTAAGGGTTCTACGAGTTGGGAGAAATGGGACGTTGCAGATATTTGTTAGGATTCTGTTTCAAGGGTTCTACGAGTTGGGAGAAATGGGACGTTGCAGATATTTGTTTAGGATTCTGTTTCAAGGGTTCTACGAGTTGGGAGAAACGGGACGTTGCAGATATTTGTTAGGATTCTGTTTCAAGGGTTCTACGAGTTGGGAGAAATGGGACGTTGCAGATATTTGTTAGGATTCTGTTTTAAGGGTTCTACGAGTTGGGAGAAATGGGACGTTGCAGATATTTGTTAGGATTCTGTTTCAAGGGTTCTACGAGTTGGGAGAAATGGGACGTTGCAGATATTTGTTTAGGATTCTGTTTCAAGGGTTCTACGAGTTGGGAGAAATGGGACGTTGCAGATATTTGTTAGAATTATGTTTCAAGGGTTCTACGAGTTGGGAGAAATGGGACGTTGCAGATATTTGTTAGAATTATGTTTCAAGGGTTCTACGAGTTGGGAGAAATGGGACGTTGCAGATATTTGTTAGGATTATGTTTCAAGGGTTCTACGAGTTTAGAGAAACGGGACGTTGCAGATATTTGTTAGGATCCTTGTTCAAGGGTTCTACGAATTGGGAGAAACGGGACGTTGCAGATATTTGATAGGATCCTTGTTCAGGGGTTCTGCGAGTTGGGAGAAACGGGATGTTACAGATATTTGTTAGTTTGTTTACTGGGATCTGGGAGAAGGATAAATAATAAGACCTAGAGAGAGAGAGAGAGAGAGAGAAAGTGAGGAACTCGGAGAAATCAAGAGAGATAGAGAAAGTGAAAGATAATGTGAAAGAGTAAGATAAAAGTGAGAGAGAAAGTGTGAGATAGTAAAAGAGAGAGAGAAAGCGAAAGAGAAAGCGAGAGAGGAAGTGTAAGAGGGATGCGGCAGAAAAAGAGAAAGAAAGCTAGAGAATAGTAAGAGAGAGGGAAAGTTAAAGAGAAAGTGAAAGACAAAATACGAGAAAATGTGGAGAAAGTGAGAAATAGAAAGTAAGAGAACAACTAATAAAATGATAAACAAAGGGTGAAATGAGATAGAGTGAGAGATGGAATGTGAAAGAGAAAGAAAGTGAGAGAGAAAATGGGAGAGAAAAACAACGAGAAAGAGAAGAGAGAATGTAAGACAGAAAGCGAGAGAAAATAACAGAAAGAAAGGCAGAAAATAACCAACCTAAACGCAGAGATTTATTATCAGAAATAACAAACATAGCTTCTAACGCAGCGGTTCTTAACCTACTGCCAGTCGTTCCCTTTTTAACTGAACTTATGTGCACCATCCTTATAAAATTTGAATTGTAGAAGCATTTTTAGGGTTAGGGTTAGTAATTATTGAAATAAGAGGTCATTTTTATTTTTGCTAGCTAATATATTTATTAATCAAGCACGGGGATTTTCCCTAATGGTTTATTAGTTTACATCAGGTCTATATTTAAATATTTTGACTTTTAAGGAGGTAGCCATACTTTGGATGATTCAGATACGGACGTGCCCCTCCTATAATTGTCGATTTCTTATTGTGGTCCACTTCACTCACAAACGATAACTTGTGATCCACTAGTGTGCAAAATATTCGCTATTTGAGAACCACCGCTCTATGCTAAGAGAAACGATAGGCTATGTTTTCTTATGGTGTCATTGTCTATTCTATCTTTTTTGTTTTGTTTGTTACCACCAGCGCTGTTCTCAGGCACTTCATTTCCCATACAGCGGGTTTGTATTCTAGTTTGTCTGTCAAGGTCCAGATCTGGCGTCCACTGTAAGTTTAATTGACAAAATACGGTTTTCTTGCCGATTGGTCGAAGTCCAGACCGTTAAGCCATTTACCAAGCTAATTTAGATGTGCTATAGCCCCTACACACCTAAACTCGGAAACCACGACCTCGAGAATAAAGGGACTTTAAAAAACTATTCATTCGACACAAGCAGGCCCGTAAATAAGGGTGGTTTGGGGTGTTCAAACACCCTCCCCCTCCGATCACATCTAACATGGCTTTTAGCAATAGGAACAAAAAGGTCTATAAAAAACGCCAACCGTAGCGATTTTTTAAAACAAAAAGGTCTTAAAACTGTATCATCAAACAGTGGAATTTGCACCCGAAAACGAACGAATGACCTCTTGTTAAAAACAAAAAAAGAAACAATCCGTAATGTACTCATATCTACAGCCCTGTACATGAGAAAAGGTTAATCCGGTACTATATTCGGGATCCAACCTCCCGTTTTCGTTCTTGTGTCCCACTAGTGCCTACCTACATATCTTGTGGTTAATTGATCTAAATATTATATCAATAAATAATCAATAATCAATTGAAATATTCATTTTTAGGGTTAGTGTTCGGGGTTAGGGTTTTACATAACTAATCCTAATACTAAATATAATTATATATAAACTAATAAATGATAAAAAATAGGCAAGGGAAATAATCACACAAGTAGACATGAATTGATACAGCAGGGGTGGAGAGATCATAGTACCGTAAATCCTTTCCACTGATCCAAAAAGGTTGCCCACCACTGGGTTAACTGGATTTAGCCATATGGTGGCGCCTTGACTACAGTGGCGCATATATTTATATTAGTAACTAAAAATAGAACTGAATGTGACTGGTAAACGGGACACTGAACAGTTTCAGAAATGTGTTCAGTGTGAAAGCCTCTTCAAAATTCGATCCTTGAGGTCGATGGAGCTATATTAGTTCTTCGAGGTCTAACCAGGGTAGAGTACGATACGGGTAGGGCCAGGGTGGAGGGTGCTGGTATTGGCATGACACATTGATTAGCGTAGGAGGATCCGTAGGGCAGGCAGACTAATAGAATACGAGAAACATAGCGCAGAGAGGGTGTTGGAATCTGTTGAGGTAAACGATTCTGTACAATGTACCCGTACAGGAAATCGGTTGCATAATCAAAATAGAAATTAGAATAATGATAGCGGATGAAAAATTGTATACGGGGTATGATGTTAATAATTATTAAACAGAAGCCATTAGACAGAGCTGGGCAATCTTTTTTGTGCCGGTGGGCCGGATTTAACTTATTGCGTGTGGTATAAGGTCGAGAATTCTTCTTCTTGAAAGAAAAGTCTCTTGGAGTTTCAACTAATATTTTCAGAGGTGCGTGTGCGTGTGTGTGTGTTGGGGGGGGGGGAGGTTATGTGTGAGGTGTGATTTTATATCAACTTGGCGGGCCAGAAATAATGGCGTTGCGGTTTTTAGCCCACCCTTACTATATGATAACTGGCCGACACATAAGTGCGTTGTCCCTTTCCCCCAAAAGAAACAAAAATCAAATGTTTAATCATTGGATGATAGTTCGTGTAGCACAGTTGTTAGTAGTCTGGCGGCGTGTTGGAGGGGACTGCAATGGGAACAAATATGGGGAAAAAATAATGGCAACACTGTAACGTGCCATGCTTTGCATATCTTGAAAGAGGATTAAGCATGATTGCGGTTGCTAAAGTTGCCAAAATGTCATGCTGAAGTCGGATGTATCAGGCCGAAATATTTAGATATTACAGTCGAATTGCAAACCATGTCAATTTCCTTAACTCATGCCACGCCTTGATATCATCCTTCTACCATCGTCACACCATATCCGCTTTCTTATGTTTAGTATATTATATTTATGCTTGTTATCTCCCATCCTGATGAAGATTTTGTATTCGAAACGTCCGTCGCTGTCTTATTGTTAGTAAGTTTTATTTATAACATTGGTTACACTTACTCCTATTTTTGTTCTTTTTTACATTTGCCTTGTCATACCATATCCCTCGCATTTCGGGTTGTTTCACGCCGCCAGAGTTTTATCTCTTAGTTCTTGTGACTTTATCTTGCGATCCAGCAACCGTCCGGCTCTGTGGCGGTATGGCACAGTGCGCGTCTATGACGGCCAAGGTACACCGTTCGAATCCTGCCGCTGGCAGTTGAGCATCCGGAACGTTCAGAAAGCAATGGCAAACTGCTTGATGTTATATAGTTCCTAGAAAATCACGACAGCCAAAACATGATATGTTCATGGCTACGTCTTGAATATGATTTTTATATTGTCTATTATATCCCCAGGTGGTGTTGTCGTCACAGCTTTCATCCCCAGGTGGCGGTGTTGTCACAGCTTTCATCCCCAGGTGTTGGTGTTGTCACAGCTGTCATCCCCAGGTGTTGGTGTTGTGACAGCTGTCATCCCCAGGTGGTGGTGTTGTCACAGATTTCATCCCTAGGTAGCGGTGTTGTCACAGCTTTCATCCCCAGGTGGCAGTGTTGTCACAGCTTTCATCCCCAAGTGGTAGTGTTGTCACAGCTTTCATCCCCAAGTGGTGGTGTTGTCACAGCTTTCATCCCCAAGTGGTGGTGTTGTCACAGCTTCCATGCCCAGGTGGTGGTGTTGTCACAGCTTTCATCCCCAGGTGGTGGTGTCACAGCTTTCATCCCCAGGTGGTGGTGTTGTCACTGCTTTCACACTTGATGTTTATTGTAGAGGTTTCTGAAGATAGTCTGAGTTCCATATCCAGGTGTGTTGCTCTGGTTGAGGTGTAGTCATGTTCATTCAGGATTGTCTTGATGTTGTCTATCCATCTTTTCCTATGTCTGCCCTTGGCTCTGTATCCTGATTCAATCTTGTTATAAGCTCTTATGGGAAGTTGATCCTTCATCCTCATAAGATGTCCAATCAATTGTATCTGTTGTTTCTCTATATATTCGATGTATGATAGGATACCTATTATTTTTCTGATGTTCTCACTGCGCATTTTGTCGAGTCTGATGACACCCAATATCCTTCCTTAGACATTTCATTTCGAAAGTATCGACCTTTCTCTTATTTGTGAATGTCCATTGCCACGTCTAGTATTCGTAGCATAGTGTTGGTATAAAGTTGCTTTTAATAATTTGCTTCCTTACTTCCATGTTGATTTTTGGGTGCAATAGCAACGGTGACAGCTGGTATGTCACAGTATTATCACAATACACCAAAAGACAAATTCTGTGACGTAACAGCTGTCACCTTTGCATTTTGTCATTTTGTTTCTATTTTTCTACCTAGTCACTTGTCCTCTGTACTTCCTATGTATTTGAACTCTTTGTTTTTGTGTGTTTATTGTTGAGTTTTCTATTCAGATTTTATAGTAGAATAGGATATGATAGCAAAGAAAAAAAAAACAGTAACTATTTGAAAACCAACACATAGGAAGGGGAAAGATATCTCGCTCCTTGGTTGCAGCAACTATTTGATATGTCATACATGTCATTAGAAATGACTAAATGACTTTCCTCGCCACAGGCAATTCTGCATACGGACCGTTCAGAAAGCAATAGCAAACTACTGAACGTATTTATATTGCCTAGAAAATCACTACAACCAAAAAATGATGGGTTGATGGCTGCGTCCTGAATAGGACACGCTACCAAATAACTAGGTGTAAAGGAGAGGTGGGTGGAGGAGAGGTCTCACGTATTCATTGATTCACTCCAGGATACAGAGCAATAAGTACAGATATGTTTATCGAACTGTCCTGAAATAATCTTTAATAGAGCCGATCAACAAATACATCAAGAATATACTGAACAATCAATTTTAAAACAATCCGCCCGTGTGTTGCCGGGGTCCGAAAGGGGAGCAAAGAATAACAACATTGTTTACCTTCCACGCATGTCGTAAAAGGCGATTAAGGAGGTTATGTTATGGGGTTGGCTGTCCCATCCCATATAGGGTCAGTGACCCAAAGCCATGCTGAAGTCGGATGTGTCATACCGAAAGGCGCAGATATCGCAGCAATGCTGTAAACCATGACACTACTCATTCCGGACTACATCCTGCTAATCTGCAGGAGTTTGAGAACGAACGCAGAAGAAGAAGAAGAAGATAAAATAATCAAATACAAAAATTGCACTAAGCTAGCAAAATAAGCAATAACAAAATTGTAAAGAAAGCACTAAGATAGCAAACAAAATAAGCAATAACAAAATAACCAAGATATTACACAACAATAAATAATAGATTATTCAATAATAAAATAATCAATACGTTCATGCATGTCACAAGAGGCGGCTAAGGAAGTTTTGGTGTGAAGCTGGCTGTCCCATCTTCTATAGGTTAAAAGTGGCACCAAAGTCATGCTGAAATCAGATGTGTCAGGGTAAAAGGCGCAAATATCGTAGCTAAACTGTAAACCACGACACTACACATTCCGTCTTCTCGTCTACACCCCGTTACTCTTAGTTTAAGAAAAAAAAAACAAGAGAATGAAAAAGAAAAAATAAACATTAATAAAAGAATCAATATCACAATGACCTAAAATTAACCAATAACTAATAAATCGATACATTTTCAAAAATAAACACAATTTTAAAAATGTATATCAAAGGAAATAATTTGTTCAAATACTTACATTAATACAGGCCAGTAACTGTGTCACCCTATCTTAACCACAAATGAATTGCTAAAGAATTCGTTCCAAATTAGATGCACAAGATTGCGAACACAGCTTTATAAATACGTGTATCCACTAAAGTTCATTACACAATGTTAAAAGTACACAATACCTGGCATTCAATGTATTAATGAAATCTCTGAAATCCGTTAATGAATGAAAAGTATCATTTTTTGTGGATGTTTTTCATTGTTGATTACCAGTTTCCAGCTGTTAGAGGTGTCCTGCTGAACTTAGAATGTTTAACTGTTTTATTTTCCTGGTATCTTCAGCTGATCTGAAATGGTTTGTCTAACGATGAGGTCTGGTTTCGAAAGGAAACATTTGATCTAAAAATATATCCAGGGCAACGGAAAAGGAACACGGGATGTCAAAGTTCACACCGGTGGTGAGCCAATCAAACAGAACGGTGTTCCGCTGTAATAGACTTCACACAATTTCTTTTTAAATATTTTATTTATCTGAAAAATGAGAGAAGAGAAACGTATTACACAAAACCGTATTACACAAAAACGTATTACACAAAAATGTATTACACAAAAACGTATTACACAAAAACGTATTACACAAAAACGTATTACAATAAATTAGTGACTTTTCTGAGGAAATAATTAATAATGTAACACGTAATCGAGATAGAGGAATCATAGTCTAATAAAATATTTATTCGATTATAAATAATATTCGAATATATATTTACTCAGAATGTTGAAGAATATAAAACATAAAGGATGTATTAATAAAGAACAAACTGGATTTGAACCAGATCTGTTCAGATGGCACCTACTCGCCTTGCAACTTGAGTCAACACGTTTTCCGTGCATGATTTTTCTTCAGTGCTGGAGTAGTCCAAAAGGGAAGAGAGGAATAGTAGCACTGATCTTTCATGCATATTCTCAGATGAGAATAAGGAAGGAAGGGGTGACGAGGATTGCCTATATAATCTCACAGAAGCTGAAATCAATCGAAAGTGCTATTTTGAATGTCGTTTTGGTTAACTTTAATGATGAACCATTACAGCCACACTGTAAACTATGATGGGACTCATTTCTATGATTGCACTTATCTTACCAGCTAGGATGAGTTTAAGAACAAACGCACAATGAGACGAATACAAAAGTTATTATCCAAATTTGATGCGTTATGTTGAAAGGCACAGATATCGCAGCTTTGATTCTAGCGGCAAAACCAGAAGAGGGAGACCACAGAGCAGCAATAGCAATCTCAAGGGATGTAGCATCCAAAATCAATGTATGTAAGAGAACGATAAATCAAGAGCGTGACAAGTGAGCCAAAATCAATGTATGTAAGAGAACACAAGAGCAAGAGATTAACAAAAGAACCAAAATCAATGTATGTAAGAGAACACAAGAGCTTAACAAAAGAACCAAAATCAATGTATGTAAGAGAATACAAGAGCTTAACAAAAGAACCAAAATCAATGTATGTAAGAGAACGCAAGAGCTTGCTATGGAAACTAAAATGCCTAATTTCAGGGCCAGCAGAGAATATAAGAGACTTGCCTCAACAAATTTGCTTCCGATGGTTCGATGTGCAGTGAGGATGAACGTTCGACTAACTAACTACTACCCATGTTTGTTACGTACATATGTGTTCCCAGTGGCTACCTACGGCTGCGGAATATGGGCAATAAATAAAATACAGCCAGGAGAATAGAGACTTTCGAAATGAATTGCTATAGAAGAGTACCTAAAATACCATGGACAACAAGAAAGACCAACCAAGACGTGGTCAGAAAAATCAACGTTTAAGAAGGCTGGCTTTTAAACACCAGATTAAGAAGGAAGTTCGTTTTTTTCGGCCAAATGAAGAGACACAATGGCATGGAAAGAATGTTGATGGAGGGAGCGATAGAAGGTACTAGAGGTAGAGGCCGCCAAGACATCGTTGTACAAGAGATATTCATGAATGCATGTATATGTCGCTAGAGCAGTGGGGTAGCTTACCAGAGACCACGGGGATTTCAGGAGATTCATAAGGAAGACTACGTTCTGGACAGAATATATCACCTGACTACAACTAGTATGGTTCTAATAGGGTATTGCAGAAATACAATTTTCAGTTTGCATACTAGTACAGACATTTACTTAATATGAAGAAAGAATTACTAAGAGAAATAAAGATCAGGCAAATAAAATATTTTGGACACATTAAAAGACATGACACCTTATTGAAGACCTTACTTGAGGGTAAAGTCAAAGGGAAGCGAACAAGAGGTAGGCAGAGATACAAGTGGAAGAGTAACATTATACGATGGACAGGTTAGTCTAGCAGAGTGCACCACCAAGACAAGGGACAGAGGATGTTGGAGATCAGTTGCAGTCAACCTTCGTTGCAGAGACAGCACTTGATGATGATGATGATGATGACAGACATGTAGACACAATGCCATTTAGGACATGCCTTTAAGACTGAGAGAAACTGGAGAAGAATAAACAACAGCAATGATCCCTGGCATATCTTAAATTGTGAACGAGCATATGAAACAGACACTCGGTAAGACAACTCCACAGTATGCTCATAAGAGAACTTGCGAGATAAGGGGTTCTCAATATACGAGTCCTATAAATGTCATACACGGTATTATGTTTCGTACTGAGCAAATAAATCATTCTATTGGGGACTCGTTTGATTTATAGTTTCAGAGAAAGATTTACTAGAGATAGTATATGAATAGAGTGTAACGGTTGGAAGGGGACGGGTTAAACTATAGCTAGGTAAGTTATGTAGTAAACGAGATTTCAAAATTGTAAGGAAAGTTCGAAAATAAGAAGTTTGGGTAAGGTAATGTTATCAGCGGCGGTTTATGATGATAGAAGGAGCGCTGGCAGGGCCAAGTGGCAGTGGTGGTAGAAGGAGGGCTGGCGAGGTCGTGGCAATAGGAGTGCTGGGAGGGCTAAGTGGCAGTTGTGGTAGAAGGAGGGCTGGCAAGGTCGTGGCAGTAGGAGGCTGACAGGGCCAAGTAGCAGTGGTGGTAGGAGGGCTGGCAGGGCCAAGGGGGAGTGGTGGTATAAGGGGCGTTGGCAGGGTCAAGTGGCAGTGATGATAGAAGGAGCGCTGGCATGACTAAATAGCAGTGGTGGTAGAAGGAGCACTGGCAGGACCAAAGGGACAGTGGTGGTAGTTCTAGTTGTCGCTGTGTTATTAGTAGAAGAAATATTAGTAGTAATAGTAAGAAAAGTAACAGTGATGGTAGTAGTGATACTAATAATAGATGTAATAGTATTTGTATTGTATTATTAGTACTAATAGAAGTTGTAGTAGTAATAGTAGTAGTAGTAGTAAAAATAATAACAATAGTACTAATAATAGTAATAGTAGTAGTTATTGTAGTAGTAGAAGAAGTAGTTGTTGTGGTAGCAGCAGAGCAATTGTAGTAATAGTAGTAGTAATAGTAATAGTAGTAGTATTAGCAATGGTCGTAGTAGTAATAGTAGTAACAGTAGTAGTACTAGTAATAGTAGTAGTAGTAGTAATAGTAGTAGTCGTAATAGTAGTAGACGTAGTAATAGTTGTAGTACCAATAGTGGTAGCAGTAGTAGTAGTAGTAATATTAATAGTAATACTAATGATGGAATAGTATTAGTAGTAGTAGTATTAGTGATGGCAATAGTAGTAGTAGTAGTAGCATTAGTAGTAGACGTAGTAACAGTAGTAGTACTAGTAGCGGTAGTAGTAGTAGTAGTAGTCGTTGTAATATTAATTGTAGTAGTAATGATGGTGATAGTAGTGGTTGTAGTATTAGTAGTAATAGTAGTAGTACTAGTAATAGTAGTACCGGTGGATGTAGTAGTAGTGATGGTAATAGTAGTAGTACTAGTATTAGTAGTGGTAGTAGTGGTGGTAGTAGTAGTGATGGTAATAGTAGTAGTATCAGTAGCAGTAATTAAGTAGTAGAAATAGGAACAACAGCAGTAGTGACAGCGGTGGAAAAGACACAGGAAAGATTATCTAGTTGCTGACAAAACACACAGTTTCTGTGGTTGAAAGCGAGGTGTTCCAACCATCGACCATTCAGTCAGACGAAGCTCAAAACATAAAGTGAAATGTTCCTTTTATTTCGTTCTCAATCAACACGAAATTTAGTGATTTTTCCAGCAAGACAGATAATAGTTTGTGCTGTGTGTTTGCAACAAAGCTGTGATATTTGTTTTCTTGTGCCCAACACATAAGATTTCGGCATGCCTTAAATTTGGGTGGGCTTCCCTAGCCAATAATAGTGGTGTATGTGCATTTTCCCTATATCAAGACTCAATATGCCCTTGAACTTCAGAGACCAATATGTCTAAGAAAGCTTGATTTCCTATTTACCAGTAGGTCTTATATTGCATATGTTCATGTGCCATTTTATATAATAGGGCAGTTGTTTCAAATTGGGTCATATCCCTCCACCCACGAAACTTGCAAAGGCTTCAGGGGAAAAAAAATATAATTGGAGAAAAGGGAGAAGGCACAACCCGTCCAGAAAGAACACAGGAAGATAACAACTTGAACTTCTCGAAACTAGCAGCCAACTCAATAACAAGAAGCTAGCAGTCAACTAAATAACAAGAAGCTAGCAGCCAACTAAATAATAAGCTAGCAGCCAACTAAATAACAAGAAATAATAAAAAAAATATATAGAAATAGACAGCCATCGTGACTTGTAAAGAAAGTTAACGTCCTTTTTTAGGCTCATGGGAGACGACCGAAGAAAATATTTTTTAAAAGGGGACAAGAACCCAAAATATGTAAATGTTGAGACCCGCTGCTCTAGGGGATGGCATTCAAGAGGTTATCCGTAGTATAGTGATTAGAACATTACCCTTGTCTTCAAGATGATGTGGGTTCGATGTCGGATAGTGATATCTAATAGGGAATTTTTTTTATAGATTTCTGATGATTATAGCTGCGAAGTTACGTGCCACGAGTTGTACGTTTTTTAAAATGAGTCCTGCTGCAGGAAGTATGACAGGGTACATACAAGTAGTGTTATACCAGCATAATGATTCGTTGACCAGTACATATGGAGAAAACGTGAGTATACTTCTTTACATATATTCAGTTATATTTTTATTCTTCTTCGTCCGGTTGTGAGACGTAGAATAACAATCTGTTGTAGTCGTTTCACAATTTGATAGTCATCTTGTTTCGATTTTAGCTTTCCTATTGATTTCATCATTTGTTTCTTTTGATTTGAAGTCACTGTCACACCTGGTTAAATATCACAAACATCTTCCTTAGCCAGACGATATGCTTTCTCGTTTTCAGGTATTCCACGGAACTACGGTGCCCACCGCATGACTGCTTAGTTTAGTTAACATTATTTACAGGTCTGATAGCTTTCTAGGCCTTTTCAAATATTCTATTGCTAAGGCAGCGTGTATCAGTTATCATACCAGACTTGTTATTAAACTAATTCTAAAACTCCCCACTTCAAAACTGATCCGTATAACAACAGTTTAATAATTACATGATCGGTGACAAGATACAGCAATGATAGATTGGTTTTTTTCAGAAAGTGCAGATCTTTTGACAGTAGTTCAGCTATTATCGCAGTTCCCATCTTCCATTTTCCTGTACAACTCAGTGCATGTACCGTCTCACACCAGCTGTAAAATACAAATATATTGTGAAGGATAAGCAGGGGTTCACGATAATCAAAGACTAGACATGTAGGCAGCAAAAGCGCCTGCAGTATAAACACTGTGTTTGTATATTGGCGACATAATGGGGAATCTACAGGACCCCATTTTCCCGTTATGTTAAGTCGACCATCCACGTGAATGAGATCCGTTGACGAGAGATTTTTATTGGAGTGTGACTGGATGTTAAGGGTTGCATAGAATACGTCTGAGATGGGTATATACATGACTCTCCCCATTAGAAGACCTAAAAACTGAATGAAAACACGCCTTCATACATAATGCTTTTGATTATTTTCATGTTTTTCGTTGGTAACTATGTTTATACTTTGTGTTGCTTGCTAACAACGACCAACGGAATGTACGAAAATAATAGAAAATGTGATGAAAAAAAGGCTTCATTTGATTCTGCACTTAGATCTTCTAATGACGAAAGTCGCAGTAGATCTGTCAGAATCATTGATGGAAGTTAGTAACGGTAGATCTGTCATAATCACTGCTAGAAGTTGGTAACGGTAGATCTGTCATAAGTATTGATATAAGTTAGTAACGGTAGATCTGTCATAATCACTGCTAGAAGTTGGTAACGGTAAATCTGTCATAAGTATTGATATAAGTTAGTAACGGTAGATCTGTCATAATCACTGCTAGAAGTTGGTAACGGTAGATCTGTCATAAGTACTGATATAAGTTAGTAACGACAGATCTGTCATAAGTACTGATAGAAGTTAGTAACGGTAGATCTGTCAGTATCATTGATATAAATTAGTAACAACAGATCTGTCATAAGTACTGATGAAGTTAGTAACGGTAGATCTGTCATAAGTACTGATGAAGTTAGTAACGGTAGATCTGTCAGTATCATTGATATAAGTTAGTAACAACAGATCTGTCATAAGTACTGATGAAGTTAGTAACGGTAGATCTGTCATAAGTACTGATAGAAGTTAGTAACGGTAGATCTGTCATAAGTACTGATATAAGTTAGTAACGACAGATCTGTCATAAGTACTGATATAAGTTAGTAACGGTAGATCTGTCAGTATCATTGATATAAGTTAGTAACAACAGATCTGTCATAAGTACTGATATAGTGTACAGGACAGTTGCAGTGTGAACAGCCATGAAGAAAATCTTGATTTGAGGGAAAGGAGTCTGGACTATCCTTTCGTTTTCGTCCTTTTCTTCTTTTTCTTCATATTCTTCTGCGCTAGCTCTCAAAATCCTTTTGGCTAGCAGGATGTGGTCCAGAGAACTGAATGCTCTGTGTGATGTTTCACAGCTTAGCTGTGAATCGGCGCCCATTGACCTGGTTTCAGCAATACTTATGAAGCATTTTAACACTATTTGGGAAGTGACACTTTAGCACTATTTGGGATGTGACACTTTACTGTAACACTATTTGGGATGTGACAGCAAACTCCTCTTAGTCGCTTCTTACGACATGAATGAAAGGTAAAGAGTATTTTATTCTTTATTCTTTGCTCCTTTATGTACTAAAAGTGGTGTTCTACTCTGCTTAAAGCGTACAATACCTGCAATAATCTAACCGTGAACAAAATGGGTACCACGTCTGTGAATCTATTTTCACAAGGGAAGCTCAGGATTGTCCAACATACAAAGAGCAGACAGCTAATCCGGCAAAATGATACAGATTTGAAGCAAAAGCTATGGGGCAGCCGCTCTGACCTGGAGAAGGCAGTGGACTTCGCCTTGGCGAAATGTCTGACAATATAACCGCAGATGTTAAACACAGAAGAAGAAAAAGACCAGTGAAGCTAAATATTATATTTATTATAAAGGAAATCCCGGAAACATTTTTTTCCCCAACCGCCTGCTATTATGACGTAGGGTATCTTGTACTTAAACCTTGCTTCTAACTAGACCTCTGCTGTAGTCTTCTATTAACATTAACGATCGCTCCTCTGTGACCAAACAGCCAACCCCCCTGTGGACTTTAAGGCCCTTCGATTTATAAGCTCTTGTTTACACAGCGGTAATGCCTAAAAGTTTCTATGAATGAATAAACATTCACAGAACGGGAGCCAAAAAATATGAATACAGTCTTAGAATAACAAATTTTGTTTTCCAATTTCAAAAGTTTTATTAATAGTTGTGATGTTAGTGCTAGAAAATAACAGCCCTGCCAACATCGATGTTACCCTAGTTAATCACAGCAATATTGTTGTACAATCCCCCCAACCCCCTCCCCCCCCCTCCATGTTATATGCAAATATCTAACAGGGTTGCCATATTTGCTTTTTTCATGGCAAAATTAGACAATTTTATTATTTTTTCATTGTTTTATTTATTTATCTATATACCAAGATCCAACGTACAATTATCGACAGAAAATTAACATAAGTTGAAACGTGAAATATCTTTGCACCCTGTTAACATCATAAGGTAAATGCTCAAGTGAGATAAAGAACCGAACAGCACAGGCCAAATTAACATTCCACAAAATGACAACCATTTTGTGCAATGGAATTCTATCAATGCAGACCAGAATTTGAGTGCTGAGATGTTATATCGAACCAATTCTTTTTTTGGATGTGAAGCGTGACTGTAAACAAAAAAATTCAAAGTGAATTAGAGGCTACAGAGATGTGGTTTCTGAGGAGAATGATGAAAATCCATGGACAGCTAAGAAAACGAATGCAGAGGTTCTCATTGATGCTGGCGTAAATAGATTAATCATATCAAATATTAGGGGCAGACTGTCATGGTTTCTAGGGAATGTTTTGAGAAGAACACAGCTTGGATACTTAATAACCACTGGAAAGATCAAGAGGAGAAGAGATAGGGGACGACAAAGAGAAAAGTTACTAGATGGACTGGTATTGTGTCACAGTAGGAGTTCACCAGCCGAGCTTATTGACACCATAAGAGACGGAGAGCCGTGGAGGAACATGATCACCTACGCTATTTGGCATGGCACTTAATTGATTAATATGCCCTTTAAATCTCCGCGAGCGAGAGGTCTTCAGTAAACCTCCTCCATCAAGTTCTATCTTTAGCTATTGCTTCTGAAACAGCTCTGACGCACAAACTCTACGGTCCTGTCTGACGCACAAGCTCTACGGTCCTGTCTGACGCACAAGCTCTACGGTCCTGTCTGACGCACAAGCTCTACGGTCCTGTCTGACGCACAAGCTCTATGGTCCTGTCTGACGCACAAGCTCTATGGTCCTGTCTGACGCACAAGCTCTACGGTCCTGTCTCGCGGCTGGTGACTACATTTCATTGACAAAAACCATATCAGCGTCTGACTGACTGCAGATACTCTACTGGAGATTGTTTAGTTTTTTTCATCCACTGGGGTTTGTTTAGTTCTTCCTCCATCGGAGTCTGCTTAGTTCTCCTTCTGCGCTTGTTCTTAAACTCCTGCTGATCAGCAGGCTGTAACCCGAAGAACGGACGGTGCTGTGCCATTATTTAACTGATCCTGAACATAAAATGAACTTCATTAGTAACTTTAGAATTTTGTCAAATTTGAAAATGTAAACAAAAGATATATTTTCTTGATTAAATTCACAAAATTAAAAAAGTCCACTTATACCAGTCAATAATGTTGTTAAGCAGCTAACAATGGATAGTAGCTACAAAGTCACGTGTATACCAAAAACCATCTACAGTGGTCACCACATGCTCTAACTGTCCAGTAACATTTGCGGCCAGAATAGAACTTACCTATCTACGAATCCATAGTCAATGGCATAAATGTAACTGATTTTCAAAAGCGGATGTAAAACAAATGGTCACTTGTAATGCACAAACAAAAATGTTGTGTTTAGAGTTGTTTCCCTTGTAGAAACTGTCAAAACATGACAAAGATACATTATGGAATTTAGATTTAGATGGAATTTATATGAAGTTATTAGAATTGTCATTCTCTATTTATTTGTACTTCACTAAATTGAAAATTGTTTTTACTAGTTTGTGTGCACAATTTATGACTAGCAAATTCTTGTTGCTACTTTTTACTTGAACACTAGTCAGATTTGGCAAATTTTCACTTTAAACACTAGTCATTTGGGACGATTTTTCGTGGGAAAAACACCATCGAGTCGAATGGCTGCTGGAACAGAGGGCGGAGCACTTATGGGAATGCCCCACGTGCTATGAGGTCAGTTTCTAATCAAGAATCACTTGCATGGTAGGTAAGTCACATCGTTGTTATTATCTACCTCCCCCCCCCCCCCACCTCAATTTTCGGCTTCCACGGCTGACTGGCGAATCACATTGCAAGTACAATTTCATAACGAATTTACCTCTATCGGATCCCCCCCCCCCCCGATAGTCCACAGGTATACCCTCGCGCGCGCACATTCTGTAAACGCACCCATTTCAAGCTAACACAGTAGATTATGAACAAAACAAAACAAAATAATTTTAAAAAAATTGAACACTCCCTCAGTAAACATAGAATGAACATTTATTGAAGTTCACTCTTCCCACAACAACTACTATGACCACATATTTTTTTTTAGCAATGGTTATTAGTACAAAAAAATAACTTTTCATTAATAATGACGTATAACTACTTTCTGAAAACTTAATTTTAAAGTTGATTTCACATGAAACATATTTGAAAGGAAACCTCAAAAGGGAAGGGGAGGGAATGGGGGATGAGGCAGTAAATTCAATTCGATAAAGTTTCCTTAAAATAACGTTTGATATTTAGTGTGTTTTCCCCGAGTCTTCAGTCATTCACTATCGTCTTGGACCAGGTGTGTCTTTCCAAGGTTGCCATATTAGTCATATTCTCAAAGATTGCCGTTTTTAGATATAAATGTGCAACAAAATGAATGCTCTGGCACTATACAATATTTTTGGATAATTTAATAAGCACGTTAGTCAGCACCGATATGCTGTGCTGCTAGTAGAATTGTGTTGCTCCCAATTACTGTCATCGCGCAACTAAGAAACAAAATGCAATTCCCAATTTTTATGTTATAAGTAATTTTGTGCATAATTTAGGAATTATGATATTTGTTCTCCATTTTAAACTAAATTTTATCAATAGATAACAACAATCATCTGGCAAACCTTATGTTAAATATGAACTAAGATTTAGTCAGTTAACTATGCTGTCTATAGCTCTAAGCCTTGATATAGCCAAATTGAAATCACATCCATGTTCATAGTGACCTGGTTTAAAATTGCTAAGGATATGGATGATTTATCCATATTCTGGTTAATTTCCTAGATTTTCCTTTAAAATCACAGATTAAGGCACATTTGGCTAAAATAACCACATCACCCCCTAACGACCAACAAAAACCCCAGATCTAGTGAAAAAAGTTCAACTGTGGCAACGTTGACAATACCAGCTATATTATAAAAATGTACTTGGAAATCCTCTGGTCTAAAAATAGATATCACGTGACAAATCAGTATCTTTGTTTTTTGTCTATATGTTGGCGCGGTATCGATCAAAGGGTTAGTCATGTGAAACTTAAAACTGCAAAATTTGAGTAATAGTTGCCGCCCGTCTGTGCTAGATCCGATATGGTGGGAAAACATAGCAGCATTGTTTTACTTTCTATACATGTTGTAAGAAGCCAATAAGATGGTTATGGGGTTGAGTATTATGGCACTTCCCATATAGGGTCAAAGTGACCCAGAAACATGAATGAAGTAAAATGTATCAGACCGAAAGGCGCGGATATCGCAATAAAGTTGTACACCATGAGACAATGCATTCAGTTCTTCGGTCTACATCCTGATAACATGTAGGAGTTTGAGAACGAACGCAGGGGAAGAGTAACAGCTGAAATCATTCCGTTAGTTCTCCAGTCTGGTTTTTTTCTTCTTCAGCGTTCATTCCCAAACTCCCGCTGGATCTCTCTTGTAGCAGGACCATGGTCATACTAAATTTCCAGCAGGATGTAGTCCAAAGAATCGAAAAGCGTTGTGCCGTCGTTTTATTTGCACCAGTAGCCCGGAATATCCGTCTTTGGTAGAATTCTGGTTTACAAAATGTAGGAAAGCACTCACTCTCTGATTTAAGCCTGAGATAAACTATCAACTTTCAAAATGTTAAGAATATTACTAATTATGTAGACTTCATTTGAAGCAGGGGCGGTACAAACACGGTCAAGCGCAGCACTCAAGTGCACTATCCAGATAGTGCTAGCACTTTGAGGGACAGTGTACTAACCAAATAGTGCTAGCACTTTGAGATCAGTGCACTAACCAGATAGCGCTAGCACTTTCAGTTCAGTGCACTAAATACATAGTGCTAGCACTTTGAAGTCAGTGTACCAACCAGATAGTGTTAGCACTTTGAAGCAAGCACAAAATAGATACCATATAATACACAATGAAACAGATACTTTACTAGAATAAAGAATATAATAAATACTCAAACAAGCACACCTGATAATTACCATCTATCTTTATTTCCTCTCAACTTGCATTGTATGACTCCACATTGTATGACTCCACATTGTATGACTCCACATTGTATGACTCCACATTGTATGACTCCACATTGTATGACTCCACATTGTATGACTCCACATTGTATGACTCCATCTGTAGTTTTCCAACGAGAACTATTCTGAGTTGATCCTGTCCATCTGTTCCCACGAAGGTCTAATTAATTTGGTATCTTCTTCCATTGTTTTTCTCCGATTATTCCTCGGTGTTCCAACTCTCGTCTTCACCTGTGGGTTCCAGTCCAGGGCGTATCTTGTTATTCTGTCATACTTCTTCCAGAACTCTATCCATATCCATTGTATCCATTGTCTACTCTTTATCTCTACCACCACATGATACTTGAGTGGTCACTTCCACAACAATATCTCATCATTTGTTTGGGGTGGCATACCATATTTCAGAGTCATAAAGCACATTTGTATAAAACAACGAAATACTATTAATACTACTATTACACAAAATGTTACTACAAGCACTATTACCAAATATTACTACAATCAATACTACTGAATATTACTACAAGTACTGTTACCAAATATTACTACAATCAATATCATTAAATGCTGTTACATATAGCTCTATTACAAGTACTATCACTATTAAAGTGCTGCTACACGCAGTACTACTGAACATTACTACAAACAATAGTACTAAATACTGCTGCACGCAGTGCTACTAGATATTACTACAAACAATAGTACTAAATATTTCTGCACGCAGTGCTACTAGATATTACTACAAACAATAGTACTAAATATTTCTGCACGCAGTGCTACTAGATATTACTACAAACAATGGTACTGAATATTTCTGCTAGTAAAATAAGATGTGTTTAGCTGAGTATGACAGTTGTTGTCTCATTATCTTTCCCAACTAAACTACCACACGCCTATATATATACCATCTACACTATGGACATACCATCTACACTATAGACACACCATCTACACTATAGACACACCATCTACACTATGGACATACCATCTACACTATAGACATACCATCTACACTATGGACACATCTACACTATGGACACATCTACACTATGGACACATCTACACTATGGACTTACCATCTACACTATGGACTTACCATCTACACTATGGACTTACCATCTACACTATGGACATAGTATTGTTGAAATTAAATATGAGGATTTTCCTGTTACTCCATAACTGTTCCATTACTCACATTCCGTATTCCGATTCCATCTACATCTTGCCCGGGAACGATATTTATAGAAATGCAGGTTCGACGTATGAAACACGGTAAAAGAATTACCCCCTTCTGTCTCTCACTCACGCTTTATAAATAATAAATAATTAGTTATCTGGGTGTGCTATGTGCTAAGTACTGTGCTTTGTTCTGATAGGATTAGAGGCCCTCCACTTCCCCTCACACCCCTCCCCTTCCCCCTACGCTAAATATTCAAATGAAATTCGGATTCTTCTGAAAGTGATATATAACATTTTGTCCTTCGCTTTTACGGTAGATTATGTCACGCAGGCTCTTAATGCTTCTTGTGCATCAATTCTGATTGTTTTTTTTTCCTCTTTCCCGATTATCTAAAATATTACACTTTGGTGTGTTTAATATTGTTCATTATATTTTGTTGGGGTTTATATTATTCATGTGACCCATGTCTCACTGTGCGTTTTCGGCCCAAGACAGTCCCTACCAGAACCTAATATTTGATGCAGGATAGAACATTATTCCTCACTTTTTACCCACTTAGCCAGTCTAGCAATGTAAACTTTTACCAGGGCCACTTAGCCAGTCTAGCAATGTAAACTGTTACCAGGGCCACTTAGCCAGTCTAGCAATGTAAACTGTTACCAGGGCCACTTAGCCAGTCTAGCAATGTAAACTGTTACCAGGGCCACTTAGCCAGTCTAGCAATGTAAACTGTTACCAGGGCCACTTAGCCAGTCTAGCAATGTAAACTGTTACCAGGGCCACTTAGCCAGTCTAGCAATGTAAACTGTTACCAGGGCCACTTAGCCAGTCTAGCAATGTAAACTGTTACCAGGGCCACTTAGCCAGTCTAGCAATGTAAATTGTTACCAGGGCCACTTAGCCAGTCTAGCAATGTAAATTGTTACCAGGGCCACTTAGCCAGTCTAGCAATGTAAACTGTTACCAGGGCCACTTAGCCAGTCTAGCAATGTAAACTGTTACCAGGGCCACTTAGCCAGTCTAGCAATGTAAACTGTTACCAGGGCCACTTAGCCAGTCTAGCAATGTAAACTGTTACCAGGGCCACTTAGCCAGTCTAGCAATGTAAACTGTTACCAGGGCCACTTAGCCAGTCTAGCAATGTAAACTGTTACCAGGGCCACTTAGCCAGTCTAGCAATGTAAACTGTTACCAGGGCCACTTAGCCAGTCTAGCAATGTAAACTGTTACCAGGGCCACTTAGCCAGTCTAGCAATGTAAACTGTTACCAGGGCCACTTAGCCAGTCTAGCAATGTAAACTGTTACCAGGGCCACTTAGCCAGTCTAGCAATGTAAACTGTTACCAGGGCCACTTAGCCAGTCTAGCAATGTAAACTGTTACCAGGGCCACTTAGCCAGTCTAGCAATGTAAACTGTTACCAGGGCCACTTAGCCAGTCTAGCAATGTAAACTGTTACCAGGGCCACTTAGCCAGTCTAGCAATGTAAACTGTTACAAGAGCCATTACTGTGATGTTGGATAATATCTGGTCAGCCCTGGTTTGCTGTGGTTTAGGTTCAAAACTCCTTCAATAATTCCACCTCCATTAATTTATAAAGTATTTCTAGAAGTATATATTAATGGTGCGGAGATCGCAGTCAAGATGTAAACCACGACACAACGTATTTGATTCTCCGGATTACATCCTGTTATCAGCGAGAGTTTGAGAGCAAACGTAGAAGTAGGGAGTCTGTCAGGATAAGGTATATCAGGAGGGAGTCTGTCAGGATAGGGTATATCAGGAGAGAGTATGTCAGGATAGGGCATAGCAAGAGAGAAAGAGTATGTCAGGATAGGGCATAGCAAGAGAGAAAGAGTATGTCAGGATAGGGCATAGCAAGAGAGAAAGAGTATGTCAGGATAGGGCATAGCAAGAGAGAGTCTGTCAGGATAGGGTATAGCAGGAGAGAGTCTGTCAGGATAGGGCATAGCAAGAGAGAAAGAGTCTGTCAGGATAGGGTATAGCAAAAGAGATAAAGTCTGTCAGGTTAGGGTATAGCAAGAGAGAGTCTGTCAGGGTAGGGTATAGCAACAGAGAGTTATACCTTTCCCTATCTTTGAAAGATTTTTTTGGTCGAAACGTCGATTCGGTGCATTATTCCACGACAATCAACATTGTTTATGTTTTCCTATATTTACTTACGCTCTTTAATATACCCGTAGTTTAATCCCAGATCATAAAGTCAAACAAAGTCAAAAACCAACACGCCCTGCTATAACCAAAATAGCTCAGTCCTGGAAGCCTAGACAAATAAAAACTTTAATTAACAAACACAAATTTAAAACAACGGAAAAAATTTTCAAAAAAGAATTACAAATCAACTTACTTCTCAAAGAAGTGGAATAATGTATCCATACGTCACTGTACTATTTAGTTCACACAAAGTAATCACGTTCAATAGTTCATGAACACAATTCAAAATGAACGTATTCACATTTAGTTCTTATAATATGTTCAGAATTATTATCATTTTCTTGTATTGGAAACGTGTCATTATTCTCACAAGTAAATTTTCTTTCATAAAGTCAACACAAATGTAGTAACAACTGAAGCAAAGAAACGAAATTATTTACGATTTTTTTTCCCAATGAACCTATCCCCCGCTCTCAAAATCTCATCTCAACACCGAGCTAGTGAAAATCGTCCCTTTAAAGTTTTTGTCGGGACCTGCTCGTGACGCACAGCTACGACTTTTTGAGTACACTTCAATGGCCCATGACAGAACCCCACGAATGTTTACAACCAGTGTGGGATTTCCAGCCCCTGCGCATGCGCGGTAATAAATTCTGCCTTAGTCGTAGATCCGAATGGTTCCGATGATTTCATGAATGAAGACAGGGACACCCCACTTCACTCTTTTACCCTTGGAACAGTTTATCCCTAAGTGGAATTGCCACTGTTCAATAAATTGAACTGTTCGAGAAGTGAGGTGAGCAGTTTGGTTCGATACAGGTTGTGCGTGGGCGTAATTAGTTCCTATTTGCAATATTTCTTGAACGCGTGGGACAAATTGTGGATTTAACTATGGACGCTGGTGTATTTTTATCAGGTTGCCGCGCTCTAGACTCCCTTAGTGCCAGATTCAGTGGCCAGCTAGTCCCGTAGGAGATGGTCAAGAAGAGTATAATAGCTCGTGATCTAACATTAGTGAAAATCGAACGCTACACAGCCCAGTTTAGATCTGAATTATTTATCAGAGTTACATTACATTATAGATGTGCCAGGATTAACGTTTAGTTTAATCAAAGCATATGAATCCCAGACAAGTAATCATTATTCGTCCGTATTTTAGATTTGTTCGAAAATCTGACAGGGGGGGCTTAATAATTAATTTCGAAATCCAAACTCGTCCGTCTATGTGGAAATCGGTGCCTAGACTTCTAGTAGAGTGAAGAGAATAAGTTCGTTGTTTTCTTTCCATTGATGCCGTCTGAGACGACTAAGGAAAGGTGGGGGATAAGCAGACAATATTTCAACTATTGAAAATATCATTATTGTCATATTTTGTACCAATGTCTTACTTTTGTCTTCTGTCAAATAATTAGCATAGATTAGAGATGCACCCGGGCCATGAGATGACATGCACACCAGAGTGCACAGGCCGGAGCTCCATAGCTGGTCGAGCATTAGGGTCAGCGAACCACAGCTGGCCAAAATCCTCAGTACACTTTGACGCAGTAGGCCTGGAAACAGGAGTGCAGCAACCCTGCTGTAGCCTGGCCAGGTACTAGGGATCGAAGATACGGGAATGCCAAAAAGGCACACAAAAATTATGGCCGAAGACGGATGTGTCAGGTCGAAAGGCGCAGATAACGCAGTTTGCTGTAAAACATGACAGAATGCAGATCACCCTCATACGTCCTTCTCAGGACGGTCAGCGGAATGCTTTCAGAGGGTCCGCCGCAAGGGGTACGACGAAGAAGTAAATGAGATGTATCGCAGAGGATATTGCATCTTTTGTAGCAGGCTCCCAGGTGACGGAGAATGCAAGCTGTACCATCTTTGTACTTTTGTAGCAGGCTCCCAGGTGACGAGGAATGCAAGCTGTACCATCTTTGTACTTTTGTAGCAGGCTCCCAGGTGACGAGGAATGCAAGCTGTACCATCTTTGTACTTTTGTAGCAGGCTCCCAGGTGACGAGGAATGCAAGCTGTACCATCTTTGTGGATGGGTCAACAACTCTGACAGAAGAATGATGAGAGAACCAATATGTGTGTGCCCCTAGCGGGATGTGAGAATCATTGGGTCAATAAATGTGACAGAAGAATGATGGAGAAAGTTAGCCCAGAAGTGTGTGCCCCTAGCAGGATGTGAGAATCATTGGGTCAATAAATGTGACAGAAGAATGATGGAGAAAGTTAGCCCAGAAGTGTGTGCCCCTAGCAGGATGTGAGAATCATTGGGTCAATAAATGTGACAGAAGACTGATGAGAGAGCCCAGAAGTGTGTACTGTTCCCCTGACGGGACGTGAGAGTCATGGAACACTGACGCAAGGGAATGACTCATTTCAGGAACTAATCCTGCATCCATCATCATCATCATCAAGTGCCGTCTCCGTAACGAAGGTTGGCTGCAACGTATCTCCAACATCTCCTGTCTCTTGTCTTGGTGGTACACTCTGCTAGACTGTAACCTGTCCATCGTGTAATGTTACTCTCCCACTTGTCAGATAGTCAGAATAGGTCAGCCTGCATCCATAAACCCTTATAAATCACTAAACTGTCAGACGATATCCTACAATTAAAATACATTTTAGGCGGTCATGGTGACTGGATTACCAAATCTGCGACCTCCACTATTTTTTATGGTTCTAAAGCTCTGATGTAACTAAATTGAACTAACGTCAGCGGGTGAAAGGGCGTACCTCACGATAAGAGGTACCTTTTGCTTAACCAAGAAATAGATATCCGACATAGTGGAGTCTGTCAGAGGATATCCGACAAGGTGGAGAGTGCCTCTGTAATAAAACTGTCAGAAGATATCCGACACGGTGGAGAGTGCCTCTGTAATAAAACTGTCAGAAGATATCCGACACGGTGGAGAGTGCCTCTGTAATAAAACTGTCAGAAGATACCCGACAAGGTGGAGAGTGCCTCTGTAATAAAACTGTCAGAAGATATCCGACAAGGTGGAGAGTGCTTCTGTAATAAAACTGTCAGAAGATATCCGACACGGTGGAGAGTGCCTCTGTAATAAAACTGTCAGAAGATATCCGACAAGGTGGAGAGTGCCTCTGTAATAAAACTGTCAGAAGATATCCGACACGGTGGAGAGTGCCTCTGTAATAAAACTGTCAGAAGATATCCGACACGGTGGAGAGTGCCTCTGTAATAAAACTGTCAGAAGTTAACTGTCACGCAATTATTTCATTATTAGACAAGCACAGAAAAGTCTCGCCAACCAACATCTCTGCGCATCACAGAAATGACAATACCAAATTATTTTTTGCCGAAAATGCTGATGTCGTACTTGTACCTTCGGAGCAGGTTTTCATTTTCTATTGATAATGCTGATACATTGGAACTGAATTGTTTGTACAGATATTCAGTTTCTTTGCTGACAACACTGACACAATGAGATTGTTGCTTTTGCGCAGACTCCCATTGATTTGTTAATAATACTGACTCCGTATGATTGTGTCTTTGGGATATATTTTGATTCGCTTACTGACTTTGCAGGAATAATATTGAGTTTATGCCCGAGTTCAGATAGAGCCTCGAAAATCCAATTTATGAATGATAGATGTACTGAGTTCAGATTGAGCCTCGAAAATCCAATTTATGAATGATAGATGTACTGAGTTCAGATTGAGCCTCGAAAATCCAATTTATGAATGATAGATGTACTGAGTTCAGATTGAGCCTCGAAAATCCAATTTATGAATGATAGATGTACTGAGTTAAGATTGAGCCTCGAAAATCCAATTTATGAATGATAGATGTACTGAGTTCAGATTGAGCCTCGAAAATCCAATTTATGAATGATAGATGTACTGAGTTCAGATTGAGCCTCGAAAATCCAATTTATGAATGATAGATGTACTGAGTTCAGATTGAGCCTCGAAAATCCAATTTATGAATGATAGATGTACTGAGTTCAGATTGAGCCTCGAAAATCCAATTTATGAATGATAGATGTACTGAGTTCAGATTGAGCCTCGAAAATCAAATTTATGAATGATAGATGTACTGAGTTCAGATTGAGCCTCGAAAATCCAATTTATGAATGATAGATGTACTGAGTTCAGATATATATCACGTGACATATTCTTTCCAGAACGTTGTCTTCATTGTGGATACTCTGAGCGCCTCTCTTCCGGGGAAGCAGGCCTGCACTTGCCAGAGTGATGTCGATACATTTTTCGATGTCACTGTTCCATCGTCTTCTTGGTCTTCCTCTTCTTCTCTCGTCTGGCACTCTGCCCCCCCCCCCTTCCCCCCCCCCCCCCCCACCAGAATCAGTCTTTCGATACCACCATGTCGCTTTAAGTGTCCAAAATACTGTATCTTCATAACTATGATGGTGTTCAGGAGCCACCCTTCATTTACTTTCAATAATTAGAAAATTTCAAAGTTCTTCTTTTTCCGTTGTCTATGATATTCTTAGGATCTTTTTGTAGCAGTTCATTTCAACTGAATTCTTCTTCTGTATATTTTCTTGTTTACAGTCCAAGTCTCGATTCCATATTTTGCCTTTGGGAAAACACATGATCTCAACAGGGTTTAAAAATTCAGAATGAGTCAAGATAGAGTCTCCAAACTCCATTCGATGAAGACTAAATGTGCTGGATCCCAATACAGTCTCTAAACTTTATTTGATTAAGACTAAATGTTCTGAGTCCAGAAAGGGTCTGCAAACTCTACATTTGATGAAGTCTTAATGTTCCTAGTGTATAGACCCCTTCCCCCCCTCACCCAATCCCATTTTTAAAACTAAAACACTTGTTATTCCCCTTTATACGATTATTTATACTATAACGTTATTTTTTGCATACCATTTTTTTCCACCTCTTAACTCTGGATTTTATTAAGTGTTTCAGGAGTGTTTAGAGATGGGTTAGACCAGTGTTTCCCAACCTTTTTTTTAAACCATGCCACACCTAAGTCTTTCTAAGATTCTAATACCTCCTGTGTAACACACACACACACACACACACACACACACACACACACACACACACATATATATATATATATATATAGTACCACCCTGAACAATCAAATTGCCTCCCTGTGGGACGTCCGCACAAGTTTGGGAAACGCTGGGTTAGACTCTTTCTGAGCAACGCAATCTTTTCTGGACTACCTTACACAAATAGAGAGATTTAATTTTTGCTACCAAATAAAATATATTATAACATTAGTTGAAATGGATATATGTATATCTTGCAAATTGATATGTAAATCATATGTGCTTATGTTTTCACATACTCTCAATCCATCTTGAGACTGTTTATGACTAATGTTCTCTTCTACTCAGTCTATCTTGAAACTATATTTATGACCAGTCATCCCATCTACACTCAGTCCATCTTAGGATTGTTGAAGACAAGGCCACCCCCTCTCCTCCCATATACACCAGATTCTAGTGTGTTTGCGAGCAATACCTTGATATGGCTGTACACATGTTTCTAGTTATGTTATTTGTTTACAAGGCAGAGATCATAAAACGAGCTTTCTAACTATATTCTAGATTACACAGAGATCACTGAGGTGTCAGCTTGTATATCCAGGATGTCTGCGCTTTAGAGTTTGCACTTCTAGGTTTTTACCTGTCAAGGTGTGCACAACTTCGCAAGGTTTGGCTCACCAACTCAGGGTTGCCAAATAGTTAATACTGTTTTTGGCCAAATTTGTAGTTTAAAAATAGTAAAAATTGTCACATTTCAAAATTGTATATAAACTACTAAAAACATAACGAATTTTTAAAAATGCAAACTTTGTATAAACTTGCATTATCTGTCTCCATTTATCAACATTCATTTCACTGTGACATAGATGTGTTATTGCTAACATAATTTACGTTTTTCTAACATTATTTACAAAGTCAGGGTTTTCTTTAGACATAATAGCAACGAGGGTACACTTAAACGTTGTGTGCACAGTAAAATTGTACATCTTATATTTCACTATGTAATTAAGTACATTTTCAGTTCAATTATTGTTGCAACTATTATCTAGTGTTTTTTGCTACCATGAACATTTCTGCTCACATTGTTTTTTGCATCAGGAATCACCATAGTTAGAAAGTTTTCACCTAGACAACATGATACAAGTAGGTTCTTGTTTGGAAAGTGTACCTCCCTATTTGATTATTTCCCTTGACAATGCTTGTCAGTTTATATTAATTCCTTATTAATTTTAATATACATTTATTTTGGGTAAGGGTTAGTTATTAAAAACACAAAAAACTCTTCTACTCATAACTAAGACTGATGTGTCAGGCCATTGGCGCAAATAAAACGACACAGCGCATTTCCATTATCCTGACTACATTCTGCTTAAAATCTAGTAGGACTATTGTCCTGCTACAAGAGAAATTCAGTGGGAGTTTTAGAATGAACGCTGAAGAAGAAAAATAACCATAACCCTAAATACATTTATATTAAAATTAACAAAGGATAAACATAAACTAATAAACATTGCGAAGGGAAATAATCAAAATAGGGAGGTACGCGTTCCAAACCAGAACCGAAAAGCTTTATCGAATACCTGTTTATAACATGTCACTCTTCATTCTACATTTATACACGAGTAGAGTAGACAGTGTTTATAAATTAGTTAAGCCTGTAGATAAAGTGGGGCTGAGGAATATTGGTGTGTTCAAACCCACTCCCTTAAGAAATCACAACATGGCTACTAGTACTAGGAATTTATACTCCCACAGAGTTGGTACCATATGCTATCCAGGATGTATCCACCAGCGCAGCATTTTTTTGATTGTAGTCATTTCTATGTGATATACTTACGCAGTTTGCCATTGCTTGCTAAGCAGTGCAGATGCACAATTGCACTGTGGGATTTTAACGTACCTTGGCCGTCATAGACGAGTTATATACCACACAGCCACATTGCCTGACATTGAGCCTAAAGGCGGGAAACATCCTTCCAAATACGTAAACGGGCGAATGACCTTTTTAGGTAAAAACCCCTTTTTTCTGAAATCGACGGCCTTGAAATTTGTTAATATCTAAGAAAGAACCTGCCTTACAATATGTAACCAAACTTAAACAAGAAAAAATGGGAAACTATGTTTAAAAAATACTTCAAAATGTCCACACAAAAAAACCACAAAAATGAAAGATATGGCAACCTTGCACCAACTCCAAGTGAATTTTGACATGGCACTGATGACGAGCTTGCTCCTATGTGATATCACGGAAACACACCTTCAACCTCATTTATGATTATGACTTCTTTGATTGTATTTTCCACCTTAAATCTATCCTTATGACCACTGATTCGTTTCTGAATCATACAGTGTCTGTTTATAATACTGAATCATAACGAAGTGGATTACACATCGGTCGTTATGTCAAATGCTTCTTCTTCTATTTCTAATTCAGTCGTTCTCAAACTCCTGCAGATAAGCAGGATGTAGTCCGGAGAACAGAACTGCAGTATGTCACGGTTTACAGCATGTCTGCGATATCTGTGTATTTCGTCCTGATACATCGGACATCAGCATAGCGTCTGAGTCATTTTGACCCTATATGGAGGTTGGATAAGCAACTTCACACCTATACCACCCTTAGTCGCCACTTACGACATGCATGAAAGTAAACAGTATTGTTATTCCTTTCTCTCCTGTCTGGCCCCGGTAACACGAGGTCGATATCAAGTACAGGTAGTGTTCGACTTACGACTACGAACAGTTCCGACAGAACGGTCGTAACACGATTTGGTCGTAAGTTGAGTACGCTATGTCTACAGTAATGTGACGTGTTATAAAAAATATTTAAGAATTCATATATTTACGAATTCTGTATTTATCTTTCACAATTCTTACCAACATTGTGTTATCAGTGTCAAACTTGGACATTAGATTCTAGAACAATACATAAGATTAACACCACTGAAATGAAATATGTGAGACGTATGATTGGAGTTAGCTTGAGAGACAAAATCAGGAATGAAGCACTAAGGAAACAATTAGGGATCAAGTCAACAATAGAATACATCCAGAAACAACAAGTTAAATGGTACGGTCACATAACAAGACAGAAAGAGCAAAGTATTATCCAAAAAAAACAACACTTAACAAACGATACGAAAACAATCGACCTATTGGACGGCCTCGTTAAAGGTGAATAGATAGTGTATTAGAGACACTCGGAAATATAACAGCAGAAGCGGCAAATAGAAGGGCAAAAAACCGTACACTCACTCTCCCCTCAACACCGAAAGGTACATGAGGACAGAAAGAAGAAGAAGATCTTTCAAAATTGTCGAAACAGTTGAGCGTGATAACCTCATATCACGGGCGATCACATTCACTTTCTTTTCTTCTTCGTACTGTTTAATTACCTACATTTTCATGTTGACAACGATTGTCTTTCTTTCCTTCTTCGTACTGTTTAATTACCTACATTTTCATGTTGACAACGATTGTCTTTCTTTCCTTCTTCGTACTGTTTAATTACCTACATTTTCATGTTGACAACGATTGTCTTTCTTTCCTTCTTAGCAGGCTGAGACTTAGACAAAGACAATTTACTCGTGGTAGACATCTTGGGAGAGATTTGATAAAAAATAAAATATCCAAGACACAAAACATAAATTGCTGTACTGAGTGGGATTTTAGTTGACATAGTGCACGCGGAGATGGCAGTGCTGCCAAAAGCTAGTCAGCACTGTTCTACGCCTGTTAAGTAACACAGTTCAAATCCCAGTTTGCGCAGTTCAAAACACAAGTCTAAGTTTTCAAACTGCGAAGAGCTACCCACTCAACAAGCTTTAGCCGCGTTTGGGGAAGTTAACTCTATATTTCCACTCAGTCTCTAATATCTACATTTTGGAGACCCACTATGCTGAAAAGCCGCTCTAATCTACATTTTGGAGACCCACTATGCCGAAAAGCCGCTCTAATCTACATTTTGGAGACCCACTATGCCGAAAAGCCGCTCTAATCTACATTTTGGAGACCCACTATGCCGAAAAGCCGCTCTAATCTACATTTTGGAGACCCACTATGCTGAAAAGCCGCTCTAATCTACATTTTGGAGACCCACTATACCGAAAAGCCGCTCTAATCTACATTTTGGAGACCCACTATGCCGACAAGCCGCTCTAATCTACATTTTGGAGACCCACTATGCCGACAAGCCGCTCTAATCTACATTTTGGAGACCCACTATGCCGACAAGCCGCTCTAATCTACATTTTGGAGACCCACTATGCCGAAAAGCCGCTCTAATCTACATTTTGGAGACCCACTATGCCGAAAAGCCGCTCTAATCTACATTTTGGAGACCCACTATGCTGAAAAGCCGCTCTAATCTACATTTTGGAGACCCACTATGCCGAAAAGCCGCTCTAATCTACATTTTGGAGACCCACTATGCCGAAAAGCCGCTCTACTCTACATTTTGGAGACCCACTATGCCGAAAAGCCGCTCTAATCTACATTTTGGAGACCCACTATGCCGAAAAGCCGCTCTAATCTACATTTTAATATGAATTTACTACCGTGTTTGGCATAGCAGGAAAACCGTACGTTATTGAGCGTGACCGTGTTATTTCTTAGAAATTGATGACACCTGCTAGCAGAATTTCATCATCATCATAGCATCATGGCTTCCTTTCCTTAGTTAACAACCACCAATGCTTGCAGACAACGCCGTTCGACTGATAATTGAGGCAGAAATTAATCTGAAATTTAATACATCTATGGCAAGTGATTGTGGTCGTGAAGTCGAATGGTCGTAAGTTGTATAGGTCGTAAGTCGAGTAATACCTGTATTACTTTCGGACGCGAGATCGATATAAAATATTACTTTCTGACACGAGATCGATATCAAATATTACTTTCTGACACGAAACCGACATCAAGTATTACTTTCTGACACGAGATTGATAAAAAATATTACTTTCTAACACGAGATCGATATCAAATATTACTTTCTGACACGAGACCGACATCAAGTATTACTTTCTGACACGAGATCGATATAAAATATTACTTTCTAACACGAGATCGATATCAAATATTACTTTCTGACACGAGACCGATGTCAAGTATAACTTTTTGACACGAGATCGATATAAAATATTACTTTCTGACACGAGATCGATATCAAATATTACCTTCTGCATAAAAACAAGAAGAAAGATAAACTTACTTCAGGTTTTCATGTGAACTCTGTACGAATGTCTGTATCTATGTCATCTAGTCTTACTGTATGTTTTCATGTTAGTCTTGTGACGATGTTTATAAAATATATATTAATCTTGTCTTTTATTTATCTATTCGCTGAAACCCTTTGTTGCCGTTCGGCGTCAGGGGTAGAAGAGTTTTCTGAAGACGGCCCTCTTGTGTGTTGAGTATATTTTGGAATTTGTCGCGTCTTTTATTTCAGTGGTTCGTCGTTTTCGTGGTCGGCCTATAGGTCTGCCTTCACTGTATCTGTGTAGGATAGCTTGCTGTTGTATGATGTCTGATGGTAGTCTGCTGATGTGTGCAAACCATTTGATCTGTTGTCTCTTGATGTATTCTAAGATTAGGGTGGTGCTGGTTTTTTGTCGTATGTCCTCATTTCTCACTCTGTCTCTTAGCGATATTCCCAGGATTCTGCGTAAACATGCCATTTCAGCTGTCACAAATTTACGTATGTCTTGTGCATTCGTTGTCCATGTTTGGCTTTGGTAGCATAGCGTTGGCATAATAATCGCTTTAAATGGTGTTATTTTGATAATTTCTTCTTCTTCTTCTTCTTCAGCGATCATTCTCAAACTCCCGCAGGATATCTCTTGCAGCAGGACAATGGTCCAACTAGATTTCCACAAGGAAGTAGTCCAGAAAATGGAAATGCGTTGTGCGCCGTATTATTTGCGCCAATGGTCCAATACATCCGTCTTCGACGGGATTTTGGTAATTAAATCTATTGTCTTTTATATCACTGTTATTTTTTACTACGTCTGGTATTTACGTTTTACATGTAATTTCACATGTGAGTACTTCCTGTACTGCATACATGTAAAATAGCTTTGCATGTAGTCTCCATTTGATTTTGAAATTCAAATCTGCTTTTGATTGCCCATGTCTTGGAAAAAAACTATTTGATCGAAACGCCGATCATGTGCACCATTCAACGTAAAACTGTTAATATTAATAATTACTAATAATTATTAGTAAACTAATAATATTAACATTAATGTTTTTAGCAACATTTACTTACCAACAACACTGTAAATAATTATGAGAAAAACATCCATTTTCATTCATTGGTCTCTATGTCACCGCAGGTTCCACAATCGTTTCGTCCTGTGTATTGTCTCCCTTTATTGTGTGCTAAAACTTCCCTTTATTGTGATTCTCTATATCCTTGCTCACAAATCACAAACCTCGCCACAGATTCAGTGTTTTTACAATTTTTTCTGTGTTTTTCATAGGCTGGGTATAATAAGTATACTGACGGATTGTCGAATAAAATAACAAATTGTCAGAACATCATCCAGGGTTAAATAGATGTTTGGTATATGTGCGCGGGACTAATCTGGAGGCAGGACGTGTTTTAAATATGTAAATATTAATTTAATTTTAACTCGAACAGGTGGTATTAATGATAATTTTAACCCGAACAGGTGGCATTAATTATAATTTTAACCCCCAAGAGGTGGCATTAATGATAATTTTAACCCCAAGAGGTGGCATTAATGATAATTTTAACCCCCAAGAGGTGGCATTAATGATAATTTTAACCCCCAAGAGGTGGCATTAATTATAATTTTAACCCCAAGAGGTGGCATTAATGATAATTTTATCCCAAGAGGTGGCAATAATGATAATTTTCAATCCAACTTTTAGTATTAATGATAATTTTAACCCCTACTGGTGGTATTAATGATAATTTTAACCCCTACTGGTGGTATTAATGATAATTTTAACCCCTACTGGTGGTATTAATGATAATTTTAACCCCTACTGGTGGTATTAATGATAATTTTATCCCAAGAGGTGGCAATAATGATAATTTTCAATCCAACTTTTAGTATTAATGATAATTTTAACCCCTACTGGTGGTATTAATGATAATTTTAACCCCTACTGGGGGTATTAATGATAATTTTAACCCCTACTGGTAGTATTAATGATAATTTTAACCCCTACTGGTGGTATTAATGATAATTTTAACCCCTACTGGTGGTATTAATGATAATTTTAACCCCTACTGGTGGTATTAATGATAATTTTCAATCCAACTTTTAGTATTAATGATAATTTTAACCCCTACTGGTGGCAATAATGATAATTTTAACCCCTACTGGTGGTATTAATGATAATTTTAACCCCTACTGGTGGTATTAATGATAATTTTAACCCCTACTGGTGGTATTAATGATAATTTTAACCCCTACTGGTGGTATTAATGATACAATGAATCACAGAAAAGCATTGAAACAAGAGTCTAATATAGAAGGTTGAGCTTGGGACTGACTATACTTTCTCTTAGACATTAATGAAATAAGAATAGCATGCAGAAGTCGGATATGTTTTGTTGAACGACGAATACATCTTAGTCAAACCTTAAACTACGGCACAACTCATTTCTTTCCTCGGTCTACATCCTGCTCAGTTGCAGCAGTTTGAGAATGCACCTCGGAGAAGAAATTAGGCAACAAATACGCCCTTGTGTTGTCCGGATCCGAAAGTGGAACAAAGAATAGCATCACTGTTTACCTCCTATGCATGTCGTACGGAGAAACTAAATAGATTTTAGGGTGGAGTTGGCTGTCTCATTCTATATAGGACTAAAGTAACCCATAAAACATGCTGAAGTCGAATGTGTCAGACCGAAAGGCGCAGATATCGCTTCTAAGCTGTAAATTATACCAGCACATTCTGATCTCCAGTCTCCATCCTGTTAATCCGCAGGAGTTTGAGAATGCAGACGAAGACGAAGCCAGTAAACCATGAGAGTGATTGGGAGGCAGGCAAGCGAAAACGCTGAGCGCTCACTTTCTAAATATTGTTGTGTTCAGATACACGTGATGGCTCCATTCCCAGCAAATATGGCCAGCTGACATGGCAAAATTTGCAAGAACAAAATTTAGTTAATTATTTCCGGTTCAATGAATAAATTTGGCACGGTATACCGGTTCCCGCGTGTGGTCGATCGCAGCGGTATAATTTTGAATCACTGATATTCCATGAAAATTCATGTTTCTGTTCCAGGTTACAACATGCACATAATTGAAGCATATTGTGTGTGTGGATTATTCCTCTTATTCTTTCAGCTTCCTGTGAGCTGCCGCGGCAACGATGTCTGTGATTCGCTGTATTCTTCATCTGTGCTAAAGAAGTCAAATTGATGTTCCCTTGCTCTACTGTTTTTCCCCGTATGTTTGTCAGTTCTCCTGTATAGAATCTCCCCCATGTGTTTGTCCGTTCTCCTGTATAGAATCTCCCCCATGTGTTTGTCAGTTCTCCTGGTTTAAATCTCCCCCATGTGTTTGTCCGTCTTCCAACTCTCCTGTATAGATATAAATAACAAAACTATCAGAGGATGTCCAATAAAGTGAAGATTGCCTCAGCAACAAAACAATGAAGAGATAAATACTATATTAAAGTAATATGAAGACGAACATTCACTGAACATTCGAACTATCAAAATAGTAAATCCTAACGTAGAAATAGGTCCTTGTTCGTTGGTTTGTTGTTATTTATTTTTTACGTTAGTTTTAATATGGGATAGTTAGAATGCCCAATAACAATATTACATTAATATAGTATTTATCTTATGTATAGAACACTGCTTTTGAACTTTTGCTCAAATCTTTTAGGTACAACTTCCACATTTTCGTACTTTTGTCAGTACTAGGTGAACATTATGATTTTTACTGTGCTCAAACAATGACCAAATTAATTCTAGATGAAATTATTAGACTCTCTGTTTCACTATCCCCCCACAGACGCGGGAGCCCAATGATGGTTTCTGTATATTTGTAAAAACCATTTTCATAAAAAAAACCACTTAATACAGTTGAATCCCGTTATAACAACACACGTTCGGACTCGAATATATATGTATGTAAAAGCATGAACACGCTATATACAGCACAAACAATATAGAATAAATATAAATGAGAATTTTGAAAACTTTTATTAGATAGGAAAATGTGTTATAAAATAATGTGCTATAGAGGGATTCTACTGTACAATTGGAGAATGCGCTATAGAGGGATTCCACAGTATAATCGGAGAATGCGCTATAGAAGGATTCCAATGTACAATTGGAGAATGCGCTATAGAGGGATTCCACAGTATAATCGGAGAATGCGCTATAGAAGGATTCCAATGTACAATTGGAGAATGCGCTATAGAGGGATTCCACTGTACAATGAGCTAACATGTAAGGAATATGCCCGTATAGTTAATTAGTCTTCTTTTGCGGTGAATGCCTCCTTACCGTAACAGTTCTTCGACATTCAGCTAATACCTTCATTGAATTTAAGGCTCAGGAAAACGTCTTTACAGACTGTCTTGCATTAATAAAATCCAAATAGCAAGAGTAATATCTATTTATACGCACTACTGGATTCACTTGAAAAGATAACCATGCGTTATAGGAGGTCCACAATGCAATGAATATAAGAACAGTATCACAGACATTAAAGAGAAAGTGAGGCATTGAGATAGAGTAACATTTGGAGGTAGTCAACGCAACAATTAAAGAACATCAAAGCAACATGCAGAATGATCAACAAGATAAAGTTAACAATAATACCTCCCATCAGTTGTTCAAATCTTTTCCACGTGACCATTTTCCGTCGGCGCACAGGGCATAACAGACTACACCAGAGCATAAAACACAAATACAAAATCGTTACCAATATGTGCACCTGTTGCAACATACCTTACAGTTTTCAAACACTTACTGATGACCTCCCCAACATATTCTAAATAATGGACAAGCATTTTACTGCGACCCATGGCTTTATGAGACCTACTGGCTAATAGGAAATCAAACCTTTTTGATGGCTCATTTGACTATTCCTGTGATTTTCATAGGTCATTATGATTATAATTTGAGTGACAGCCAATAGAAATCATGATAATAATCAAACAAGTAATTTTAAAGAGATAATTTCCAATTAACCAGTAGGTTTTATATACCCGAGGGTCACGACTTGTATGTTAGATCTCCTTTCATGAAAACAAAAATTACGGCATAGACAGGAAGGGTTAGTGTTTGATTGTAGTAGTTACCTTTGTCATAGCCATCTTTTTGGAAATCTTGAAATTAACAAAACATAGAATGAGAATTTCATGTGAAGATTTCGGGGGAATGTACTGCCCAGTGAAACCAACACTGACCAATGTTCCACTATATTAGCATTCTATTGTTACTTGAAGGGGCTGTAGCTCACTTGGTAGAGCGCTCGCTTTGCATGTGAGAGGTACATGGTTCGATCCCCGGCAGCTCCAAATTTTTTACACTAGAAACAAAGAAACCGATTTTCAACAACTTGGACATTCGATTCCAGAACAATAATCGGAGAATGAATCTAATAATCAGAGGGATTTCACTGTACAATCGATTAGTTATGTTGAGATAACCACTGAAATGAAATGTGTGAGACGTATATTTGGAGTTAGCTTGAGAGACAAAATCAGGAATGAAGCACTAAGGAAACAATTAGTTATCAAGTCAACATCCAGAAACAACAAGTTAAATGGTACGGCCATTTAATAACCAGACAGAAAGAGCAAAGTATTATCCAAAAAACATTTAACAAACGATACGAAAACAGGGCAATCTCGTAAAAGGTGGATAGGGGACATTCGGAAATATAACAGTAGAAGAGGCAAATAGAAGGGCAAAAGACCGTACACTCACTCTCCCCTCAACGCCGAAAGGTACATGAGGACAGAAAGAAGAAGAACAAGATTATTACTTGATATGTGATCTTTTTATCACACTTATGAGCACTTATTAAATATGAACACCGACCATGTGATGCCTGGGCCCGTAGGGGAAGCAAAGCATATTGGCAATGCTACACGTCTGAGCGACATACCTGAGCTACACCATTGAGCTATACTTCTGAGCTACAACTATGAGCTAGACCCCTGAGCTACACCCTCGGGCTACACCTCTGAGCTACACGTCTGAGCCAAACTCCTGAGCTAAATCCCTGACCTACACGTCTGAGCTACACCCCTGCGCTACACGTGAGGACTACACCTCTGATCTTACACCCCAGAGCGACACCCCATAGCTACACGTCTGAGCTACACCCCTGAGCTACACGTCAGAACTATACTCCTGAGCTAAACCCCTGAGCTATAACTCTGAGTTATACCCATGAGCTGTACCCCAGAGCTACACGTATGAGCTATATCCCTGAGCTACACATCTGAACTATATCCCTGAGCTACACGTCTGAGCTATATCCCTGAGCTACACGTCTGAGCTATACCTCTGAAAACTGAAAGTACTTGGGAAACACAAATAATAATAATAATAATAATCTTTCTTTGCCCAATTCGATTTTGTAGTGGTTCTATAAGAAACTTTCTTTGTCTTGATTTTCTAGTTGTAATTTAAAACAACTTCTAAATTGCTGCATCTTTGTTCTGTTGAAGACATCAATTATAGCTAAATACAGGTTAAAATATGACCAAACGTGGACACACTGTAATTTTAAAAAGATTATCAAATTTAACAAAAATACAAAAATTACCAACAAATATAAATTTCTTGGATAGTTACTTTGAAAACTTGTCAAATTCTGGCAACCGTGTTACACAAATAAAGTGTTTACAATGTCTACTGTTTGCCTGTTCGGCTTTTCATACTTCTCTTTCGTTTAACAATACTGATAGTTGGTTTAATCTGTCTGACAGAATTGTTAGTTGCTTCGTCTGTCTAATCCACTTTCTGATATTGTTTGGCTGTTTATCCACCTTACCTGTTCTATCTGTCTGACTTCTGTAAATATAAAAAAATTAGCGGAATTATTATGCAATTGTTTGCTTAATTCATTATCAAATACCTGCAGATTCGCAGGATATAGTCCAGAGAACGGAATCCGTTGTGTTATGGTTTATAGTGTGCCTGCGATATCTGCAACTTTCAACCTAAAACTTCCTAATTCATATGGATAACTTTCAGCAAATATCGGATGAGACAATGAACTAAACCAGCAAAACCTCCTTAGTCATATCTTACGACATGCATGGGACGTAACAGTATAGCTATTCTTCATCCCTGGTATCACAGGGCGATGAGCATGCGAAGAATGATTAAGAATAGCCAGTGGCGTAGCGTGGGTCAATGGCGCCCGGGACGGAATCATAATTTTCCGCCCTTGTGACAGTAAAAAAATATGTCAGTGATTGCGAAAGACTGGACGAAAATAAATTTGACGCCCTCCCGATGATGCCGCCCGGGGCGGTCCGCACCACCGCCCCCTCGCTACGCCACTGAGAATAGCTAGGTACGAAGACAGTTGTTAGTGCTTGTTTAGCTGTCTAAACTGACAAGAACCAGCATCACACGTGTGTCTGGACATGCAGATGTCCGAGGAAATAAACGCGAATACAGGCTTGCAGGCACTGTGACATGTACAAGAAATGCACAGAGCTGATGTTCTGAATACTCTTAATGAGAAAATACGAATAACCCATGTACAAAATGCGCGAGAATCTACACCCCTGAGCAGACTACAAGAATTGCATGTAAATAGGTATGTGTCCAAACAAGATCTGTATGCGGATAATCAAATGAGACAGGTAAACCAACACAGAGCAGGTGTGGTCAGTGGCTATACGCTGAAAGATATCTTGAGGGGGAGATTGAAGCACTTAGTGACCGACGATTCGATGTGCAGTGAGGATCTTTCGACTAACGAATTAGTTAGCTAGCAAACTAATTAACTAGCTAACCAATTAATTATCTAACATACTTATTCAATAATGAACTAACTACTCAAATTATTAACTAACTAAATACACTAACTAATTTACAAACTTACTAATTACCTTTCTTGTTTAATTACATTTCTTGTGTCACTGGTGTTGAAGAGGAATATGCGTATTTCATCATTCCATAAATAAAAGTAACTGCAAACAAATCGTTGTGAGAAGCAAAACAATCAAATACAAGTTGATTTTGTTTAAGTCCATGACCGTAGAAATTTGGTCGATGTAAGAAAAACAGAGATTAGCACATCAACTATTTTATTCGGATTCCAATTACTCGAAAAGATCGACTTCTTCTAAAGATCGACTTCTTCTAAAGATCGACTTCTTCTAAAGATCGACTTCTTCTAAAGATCGACTTCTTCTAAAGATCGACTTCTTCTAAAGATCGACTTCTTCTAAAGATCGACTTCTTCTAAAGATCGACTTCTTCTAAAGGCTGGATAAAATCTCGTTGCCAATATGTCTCTTCCTCTTGAAGCACATGCTCTTCACATTTTCTCCAATCATCATCATCAAGTGCCGTCTCCGCAACGAATGTTGGCTGCAACGTATCTCCAATATCCCCTGTCTCTTGTCTTGGTGATGCACTCTTGCTAGACTGTAACCTGTACATCGTGTGATGTTACTCTCCCACTTGTATCTCTGTCAACCTCTTGCTCGCCTCCTTTGCCTTACCCTCAAGTAAGATCTTCAATAGGGTGTCATGCCTTTTAATGTGTCCAAAATATATTATTTGCCTGGTCTTTATTTCTCTTAGTAGTTCTTTCTTCATATTAAGTGTCTTACCAACTATTTATTTGTTTTCTTCTCTTTCCATGATGTTCTCCATATTCTTCTATATACCCACATCTCAAAGGCGTCAATTCTGTCTTCTAATTGTTTATTTAGTGTCCATTTTTCTGAGCCCTACATTAATATAGAATAGATATAGCATTTTATAATTCTCATTTTAAACTTGTTTGAAATTTGTTTAGATGTTACTATTTTCCTCATGTCATTTTCTCCAGTACTCAATATCTACGAGTATTTGTACGGAAGCACCGCTTGTTATGTTTGTTACATCACAAAGTTTGAAAGTTTTTTTTAGTGCTGCAACTTGTTTTTGTGGAATCTCAACATTTTTAATATTTGCTGTTTATGAAAAATGACAGCATAACAGAGAGATTGAGACAAGATTCCAGAAAGCAAACATAATGATATACCATCTATCATCATCACTGCTCAACACAAAGATCAAGATGGAAGTCAAGAGACATTATAGACAGTATATTTTATATAAGGGTGCACACTCTCCCCATACCTGTTCAACATCTACGCTGAAAGTATAATGAGGAACGTGAGAGAAGACATACACAACACTGACTACCACGCTTTAAACATAGATGGATTCCTAATCCCGGAACTACGCTACGCAGACGACACATTACTTCTTTCAAACGATATAAAGGGATTGGAACAACTAATCAAGAACACAAAGAAATATAACGAAGCACAAAATGTGTATTTAAACACGCAGAAAACAAAAATCATGTCAACAGATATAACAACACAACAACCAAAAATCAGAATAGACAATGCCGAGATAGAATGTGTGGATAAATTTGAATACTTAGGAGCAAACATCAACGGTGCAGGAGACTGCATGGCAGAAATAAGGAAGAGATTGGCAATGGCATATTGCAAAATAACACGGCTGAAAAACATATGGAAAAACAACAAAATAGAAACGAAAGTGCTAATGTTACGAACTTTTATTTTTCCGGTTGCAACATACGGCTGTGAAACATGGACTCTAAGTAAAACAGCGGCAAAGAAGATCAACGCCTTCGAGCTGAAATGCTACAGAAAGATACTTAGAATATCATGGAAGGATAAAATCAGAAACTCAGATATTATAAACACACTGAATATTCCAGAGTGTTGGTTACTAAACACAATAACAAAAAGAAAACTACGCCTGTTTGGTCATATAAAGAGACATAACTGTTTAGAAAGACAAATAATGGAGGGAAGAGTACCTGGTAGAGGAGAAGGGGCAGACCAAGAAGACGATGGACTGACGACATTAAAGATAACATGAATACATCGCTAGAAAATGCAAGCCACATCGCCCAAGACAGAGAGGGGTTCAGAGAGTTCATTGGGAAGACAACGTTCTGGAAGGAATACGTCACATGACCATATTTTATATCAACACTCTGCTATCAATGTCAGACTTGGGAGAAGACAGTAGCCCAGCAGAGAAAACTTACAACATGTGAGATGAAATGTTTGAGAAAATCTGCACTAGTGACCACACTAGACAAAATGATGAAATCAGGAGAGGAATCGGTATAAGACCATACACAGAATACATCGAGTAAAAAATAAATAAAATGGTTTCGACAACTTATGAGAATGAAGCATAACCAATTACCGACAAGAAACATATAACATAAGAAGATCTGGATACAAGGCCAGAGGAAGACCGAGAAAAGGATGGATAAATAACATCTAGTCAACACTGAACAAATACAGATTTAATGCAGCCAAGGCGACATATCTGACCTTAGGCAGATCACCACAGCTGTACTTAGCGGCAAGTGTGGTGATTGTGTTCATCAACCGACCTGGGGATAGACAATAGATAATTGACTATAGAGGAATAACATCTGCAGCTGTTTTAGAAGTTTTGTAATAAAAATAACATCCACAACTGTCTTAATGTTCTGTACAAATAACATCTGTAACTGTTTTAGAAGATTTGTACAAAATAACACCTGCAACTGTTTTAGAAGTTTTGTACAAAATAACACCTGCAACTGTTTTAGAAGTTTTGTAAAACAATAAAATCTGCAAGTGTTGTAGAAGTTTTGTAAAAAAAAATAACACCTGCAACTGTTTTAGAAGTTTTAAACATATAACATCTGCAATTGTTTTAGAAGTTTTGATTTAAAAAAAAATACCCGTAAATGTTGTCGAAATTTATAGAAAATAAAAACTGCAATTGTCTTAGAAGTTTTGTAAAAAATATACATCTGCAACTGTTGTAGAAGTTGTGCACGTGTAACATCTGCAACTGTTTTAGAAATATTGTAAAGATAACATCTGCAATAATTTTAGAAGTTGTGTACAAGTAACATCTGTAACTGTTTTAGAAGTTTTGTTAAAAAAAACACCCGCAAATATAGAATTTAATATAAAATAAAAGCTGCAATTGTTTTTGACGTTCAGCATGTATTTAAAAAAACCACCAAATAAGCAGTTGTCGCTACATTATAAGTATAATTATTCGCGCCTGTTGGTTGTTTTGTGTGTGTAATAAACGTATCAATCAAATCACATAGGCCTACATATGACTGTGTATGTACATATTTTATACTCTATGTTGGGGTCTAATAGATTTGTTTTCCTTAGAGCTAAAGCATTTCTAAAAGGTTGGGAAGCCGAATTATTAAACAAATAAATTCTACACAGGTTATACTTTGGCGTTCATTTGGATGTGTTTTGTTAGGCCTGTTAATTGTAAAGCTTGCTGAATTGTGGAAAAATGTTTGTTATAGTGCTATTTTTTTAATTCTCACCCCGAGCAACGCTGGGATTACTTCTAGTGTATATATATATATATACATAACTGTGTACAGAGGTATAGCAGTGGAGAGGAAAAATATATAATGTGTACAATCTACAGTCTTGAAGGGAGAAATCTATGACTTCACGCGACTGAGCCGAGCAGGAAGCTGTTTTTCAACAGAAAGCCATCCACCTGAAAGGAGAATCGAACCAAGAACAGGGAGCACTAACCACTGTACTTCATCAACTCGAGAAAATTACCTTCTGCATGAAGTAAACACGAAAAGATGGAGCCTTATAAAGAGGTAATACATACTAACAATATCTTTTGGGAATATAAACAAGTTAACACAAAAAATATGTGAATTAACAGTTCACAGAATTACGTAATTATGGAAAATGAAAATACCCTTACCGTTTATTTGATTTCTGATCAGAGGTTGCAAAGTTATTGACAATATAACAGAAAGAGGCGACCATTACTTCCATCCCATTAGCTAGTCAAATCTTGTATGTCCTGCTATGATGAAGGGAGTCCATAAAATGTTGTATGTTAGCGTATTGATAATTATTCAACATGTTCTTCCATGATTGTGATTTGAAAAGGGAACATCCTTATCCTGTGAAATTATTAACACGAGTATTGAGTAATTGTTCTTCATCTGAAACCGGTACGTTTCCTGCTTAATGAGTTCCGAAAAGAAACATAAAACAACTTAACAACGAGATACAGAGACAGACGACGTTTCGACTATAAAGCCTTCATCAGGACAAACAAATGACCACAATAAAACAAGTCTTACATGGAGACAAATAGGGTTATGATGAGGACAATAGCAGATAGGTAATGAGGGAAGAAAAGATGTGGAAGCATGACAGGTGAGAAAAACGTATGGGGAGAAGTTAGTAGTACGTAGGAAGGAGAAAGTAGACTGAAGAATGTGAGATGAACAAAGGAAAAGATATGGTAGCAAGTAAATTACATTAAAATAAAATAAAAATACTCACCTCAAAAGTGGCAACACAGAATGAATGCTACAGACAAGCAATCATGATGTAAGGGAAGAGCAAAATGAGATGATACGAGGGATCAGGTGGGAGAAAGAAAAAGAGGCCAAAATCGGCAGGAACAGAAAAGAAAATGAGCAAACAGAAGGAAGAGATTATGAGCAGTTTATTTGTGATATATGAGAATAAAATGGTAGTAAAATAACTTAACTGATGCAGCGACTAGTCTATGGTCCTCCCATGTGAATGAGCACACGCATAATGGCAATAAAGTAAAGAATGGACAGTGAAAGTCAGATTCCTGTCAAGGGTCATGATAGCACGTATTTGTACAGGTTAGAAAAATAAAGACATGCCACAGTAATAGACGGTACCCGAGGCGCTGAAGTGAAAAGAAAACACACCCGCGAAAGGGGAACAATAGAAAAGACAATATCCTGGTATGGTCACAGTTCATACCAACTGATGAGAGTAAAGGGGCGTAAGTAAATAGGTAAATAGCCATAGAGAAAGAAGACAGAGTATAAGACAAATGCAGAGGTAAAAAAAAAAAAAAAAAAAAAAAAAAAAAAAAAAAAAAAAAAAGGGTCGTGGTGGATCGACGAAATCCCCTAGACGGAGATACGTCACGCAAGAAAGTGAAGTGCGGGTGGGAGGGAGCCCAGAGGACACAGGGAGGGTACAACAAGGGAGGGTATGGGACTATCACGGGGAAGCACGTCGTGAGATGGTATCAGGCTGATATAGCGAGACATAGGAAGAGGGTGCCGGAGATAAGGGCACCAGAGAAGATAGGGAATAAGGAGACAGGAAAAGAAGACCATAGCGGGAGGAGGCAGACCCGGAGTTACAGCCAAATCATGTGAGGAAGTGGAATGTCGTAGCGTCGTAGTTGACAAAATAAGGGTCATCTGTCCACAGTGTCGCAGTAAAAGGAGGTCGGTGTAGCAGAGGTTCAAATAAAATGTGACGGAAGATGGACCAAGGTCACAACCACAACGACAAGTACCTTGTAGGCCAGGTGTTGGGAAATGAGACCGGTCGCATAAACCGATGATGATAAAGGGATGAGTTAGCCGCACGTCGCAACCCCTATGTGGGTATTGCTCGCACTGTACACTAGCTCATCTATGGGAACAACGATCAAAGGACAGAGACTCTGGCCACGATACACGATCCCTTGGTTTGGGGCATGCACCGTGGGGAGCGAAGTGTCCGATGAAACGAGGTTCGCATCTGTGTGAGACCAACCATCGCCTTGCAACTGAAGTCAACAGGTTTCCCGTACTTAATGAAGCACACCCCAAATAAAAGAAGTGATAAGATTCTAGTTTGAATTTATAACTAATGATGCTATCTTTAATGTATTCAGTTTGTTAGAGCTGAACATTCACTACAGACATGGAGAGACAAGTATATGTGTTCGAAAACAAGGGGTTCCAGACAAATTTTGGGCACTTTCTATAAGAAAGAATAAAAGATATCCTGGTAAGAAATAAATCTGGTAAGAAATAAATCTGGTAAGAAATAAATCTGGTAAGAAATAAATCTGGTAAGAAATAAATCTGGTAAGAAATAAATCTGGTAAGAAATAAATAAAAAGTAAGAATGCTTTAACGTTGTATAACAATAGTGCTTACGTAAAACACAGATTTTGTAGTTTTGCTTGACGACTAACATACTTTCACTATCAGATTTTGTAATGTTAACATAAAATACAAATAACAGTATTCAAGACGTTTTCAACGTTTCAACCGGTAGGTCTTTATCACGAATATACAAATTAAACAGTAAACAAACACTAAATACAGTAAAAACACTGGTACTATCACAGAGGTACTAGAACGCAGACAATTAACCAGTAAGACGTCCAAAGTGACAGTAAAATATGTGTACACGTAATTATGGAAGCGGGTTTTGTTGAAAAATGGAACGAGAAATGAGAATGAAATGGGAAAAAAAAACTATTGAAACTGAAAATACTATGAACAGCAAT